>JALIZH010024739.1:0-16483 GCA_030522465.1 Rhipicephalus appendiculatus | reverse complement strand
CCGCTGCCGGTGTCCGTAACCAATATCGCACGAAATAAGAAAAAAACTAAATAAATAAAAAATCACCTATGACACATTGGGAATCGGACCTGGGTCCTCCGCCTGGCAGCCCAGCACTCTACCACTGAGCTACGCCAGTGCTTGAAACTGCGGTGCAAACTGATCCTATGCAGGCTTCATGTCGGGTAAGAAATCGCGTTAACGTGTGTTGTAAAGCGTTTTAGAACAGTAAAGTAACAAGCAGGCGTCACACAATACGAATTGCGTAACGAGTGGGTCGTTCAATGCTCCAACCCATTACAAAATGGCATAATTCTTCATCGTCGTCGGCCACAGAAGCAACAAAGTGCACATAATGCGTTAAAAGTGTGTAGCGGGTACCGCGCTTTTCCGAAGAATGAAGAATATTGGTATAGTAGACGCTTCCCCCACTACACAAAAATTATGATGATTTATGGCGTAGTGGGTACCATGTAAGTGCGCTTGTAGTAGTTGCCCCAAGAGTGTTTAAAAAAGGTTCTAGAAAGGCCGCCCTTCCAGCTTTCGCTGTGACTGTGCCGCGCATTCCGCGCAGGCCTGGCGGTTTTTTTCTCTCTCCTTGCACTTGTTCTCTTGTCCAACAGCATTATTGCATCCAGAACCGGAGGCATGCTTGCAGAGCATAGCATGACCTTGTGTGCTGGTAGCAAAGCAGAAGATTAGGGGGAGACGACGCAGAAGAAGAGGACCAAAAGAGCGCGTGCTGGTTCACGATTATGATCAATCTGGTGGCTCTGCACGCACTAACGGTTGGCTTAAAACAGCTCCGCTGTTAAAACCGTGCGCTCAATTTACCTTCAGAGCTCTTATAAGACATCTGTATTTCACGCTATTAAGGTGGAAGCTTTAGATGCCTCATTAAACGACAAAAATGACCGGCGTCCCGCGTAGGGATCGCACGTCGGCGGCGTGAACAGGTGTGATGCAAGAAATCACCGTCACGCGATGACGTCCTCAAATGACGTCATCATGACGCAAGATATCACCAAAATTTGTTGCATCATCGTGACGTCACTGTGAGATCCCATAACATGACGCCACATGGTAACGTCATCACATGACATTGTTGCTTGGTAAAAGTGGGCCGATCCCAAAGGCAGTGCAAAACAAGGGGAAGTGCAGAAAGCTTACAATGCCTCCCGTCTTGCAGGCACAGCAAAACCACGTTACTGGCAGAAAGTTTTCGGATGTGGTCGCGGGAGGTTCAATATATCGACAGAGAAAAAAAAAGGAAAGCAAGATGGTTTTGGCCTTCGAGTCGACAAAGGCGGATTTATAAGGAATAGTGTGAGATTTTGTTACTTGGCGAGTCTTTTGGCAGGTAAGTCGTTACAGGGAAAAATAGGGGAAAGGAGGAATCCATACTTTCAGCCTGCACTTCCTTTATATAACTTTACGGCATGTATTTGAAGGCGACGAAGGCATGATTCAGTTTTTTTAAGGAAAACGGACGTAGAGAAGCGAATGTAACAGTGATGTCGCGTACCACGCCAGAGTGATGGACTGTGACTGTGTGTGTGGATAGTGCGTTATGTGCTGTCTTTCTCTCTCTTTCCGGTCTTAACTCTCCATCTACCAATCTCCCCCGTCCCGATCCCATGTAGAGATTGCAAACCGGTTGTCCTGAACTGGTTAACCTTCCTGACATTCTTTCTCTACTATTTCTTGTGTTCTTTTATGACATGTATTTGTTCTGCTATGACATCGAGTCATCTGTGTCCTATGAAGATTTTCTTCGTTGCACCGCTCGACTATGAACCTGGTGAACCAACATTTGTAAGAACCTTAACACTTGATTGTAGAGATACTGGGTCCCCATTTTCCTGGAGGGAGCGACAGAGCCACATTCACCAGACGAGGAAGGTGGGATGGAGTGAAGCTGCCCTAATCAAGCTTTGATAGTGAATTAGGCTCGACAAATGGTTGTGATCACATTTTGAAAGCTTGTTGTTGAAGCGTTCAGCAGCGTTGTAATACATGTCTAGATATACATGTAACGGCTAAGAGCTTCTGAGGTGTGCGTCCCGCGGTGCCGAGGCACACCGTGCGCAAGTTGAGAGGAGGGGGGGGCTTAAGTGCATCCGTCCCTGCCCTCCATACCTGACGACTCTGATTCCTTGAGCTAGAGTACAGCATTATTCCGTTTCGCCTCACACCTAGATCTAGGTGGCGTCTACAGGGTCATTTCATCTCTTCATATTAATACCTACGGTCTCAAAAAAAACAAAAAGAAACAATTTCCAAAGCATTCAACATACGGGAAAAAATGTAGTGCGAGAGGTATTTATTGCTTTGCCATATTAAACCACTCGAGACGTCAGGGACAGAATTATTTCAACACTTATATAATATTCATTCTTGATCGCAGCACAGACACAGCTGCTGTAAAGCAACGCCCTTTGTTACATTCTGCGTTACTGCAGACGGTAAGACGGCCAGTAAATTCAAGACTATGGGAAGGCGATGTTATCTTCAATAGGTATAAACTGGAACAAGGAGTTCCATGTGATATTCTTATTTTTGCTCAGTAGTACTGCATGCAGCTGCTAGCAAAATTAAAAATAGACCAGCCGCACTGGGACCTCTCAGGACCCAGAACTACCTAAGTTTTCCGAATCATTGTTATGGCAATATCTTGGAGGTTATTGCACGAGAAAAAAAACAATGACGTGCTAATATTTAACTTACGTCCCTGTTATGGCACGCCTGGTATACGGTTGCGTGAACGCCACATTAAGGTACGCTGTACTGTCGGCACTCACGTTAGAGCGCTGACGTCAGTTTTATCGAAGCGAAGGGCAATGTTATGACATGTATATTTTAAGCAGCGTTCGTTGGTGAGAGAGAGAGAGAAGGAAACATTTCTGGTAAGAAAAGAGAGTTTCGGAGCCAAAGCATGGCCGCTCTATATGGTCGGCGTCCCTATAGCACCGGCCACCGCATGACGAGGCCTCGCCTCGCGCCCGTCTCACCAGAGCTCGTTGAGACTCCATTGAGTAGCACTTTAGAAGGGAAGTCCCCCCATGCCTCTCGGGAAAGGGTAGAAGGGGGCATGTGGGGATTTTTCGCACATACCCACACCATGTTGAAGGTATCACATGTTTCCCCCAATGTGTGGGCACTCCCCGTCCGTATTCGGGTCGAAATAATCCATAATTGGAGGACAGAGTGGAGTACCTGTCTGCAGGTACTTTAAAGTTCGCTCCTTCGCCTTACTCAGCTCCTTTGTGGGAACTGAGAAAATGTGGTGAATGTCGCGATACTATATCAGAATTTCTCTGAGCCGCAGCAGCGGGGTTTATTGGCGGATCATTGAAGGGACAACGCTTTCGAGCGCATAAGTGTTATACTCCTACAATCCGGCTTCCAGAACACACGGGAGCGCGAACAGCGGGAGTCATATTTTATAAACAAGTTCAAATCACTCTCCCACGGAATCAACGAGAGCCCTGGGCGACTGACCTGCCTCCGCGACCTATCGTAGCAAGCAGAAAGGGAATTAATTAATTAATTTATAAATACGTGAATTCCGACACACAGGACAATAAAAAACAATCGATGCTTCATGCACCAACCGGCGCGTGCCCTGCTTTTCTCTCTCTCTCTTTTATCCTTTCGTTTTCCTTTTGTTCGCTTATCTTTTAGTGATTCTTTCTTTCTTTATTTATTTTTGAGTATTACTGAGTATTATATATTTTCTGCACGAAAAGAGGAGGAGGGGGCACATTTAGCCTTGTATCGTGGCCAATCTTTTCCTAAAGCTGGAGCGGGTCGTATGTGGCTCTCCTTGTGTGTGTACGGCCCGGCGCCGCGGGCCAACCGCCGAACCATCTGAACTTGAACCATATGTGCGATGTGGTGGTGGTTAGAAGAAGAAAGAGAAGAAGCGGCGGCAATTCTTATATTTTCCCCCTTTTCCTTGGGCGCTTGCTCAGGCCGCCCTTCTTATCTACCCCTCGTAGACAATACGCGGATAACCCGCCCGCTTTCGGCGGCTCTCCCGTCTTTCCTGCTTTCTTTCCGCTCTTCTTTCCCTCGGTGACGAACACGCCAGCAAGGCAATTGTCGGTGTCCCTTCCCTCGTTAGTTCTTTCTCTCTCTTCTTTTTTTTTAATGTTCGCTTTTGGCCCCCAAACTGAGTGGGCGGCCCTCCGTTGCGAGTTCTCCCATTCGACTTACAACCTCCGAAGAAGGCTGGACCACCAGCCGAAACTGTTAGGATAAGATAAAATAAATATTTGTTTTGTTTCCTATGTTGCACTACTCTCGAAGTTTTTTACAAGTTTTATTACGGTAGCCTGAAGAAGTTCTCTTTAACCATATATACAGGGTGTCCCAGCTATCACGGAGCGCGATTTAAAAAAAAGAGGAACGGCGTTACGCGAAGCAGACCTAGTGCATATTGTTCCCAACACACTCTAGTAGCGGCTACTAATTTTTTCGTTAATGAGAATTATTTAATTAGTCATAATTAAAATGGTAACTCCAAAAATACTCACCTAATTATCAAAGTGTCAATGAGGCAAATGTGGGCATGTTGAAATAACATCTATATGTGCTACTTTGAACAACGTACTAATTGCGTGCTAATTTTTTTCCTTTCGGATTCGATTGTTGCTTCATGCATGGCCTCCGAAGTCGCGCGCCGGTGCACAATCTCGGAGGCCATGCATGAAGCAACAATCGAATCCGAAAGGAAAAATTAGCACGCAATTAGTACGTTGTTGAAAGTAGCACAGATACATGTTATTTCAACATGCCCACATTTGCCTCATTGACACTTTGATAATTAGGTGAGTATTCTTGGAGTTACAATTTTAATTATGACTAATTAAATAATTGTCATTAACGAAAAAATTAGTAGCGGCTACTACAGTATGTTGGGAACAATATGCACTAGGTCTGCTTCGCGTAACGCCGTTCCTCTTTTTTTAAAATCGCGCTGCGTGATAGCTGGGACACCCCTGTGTATGTATATGTGTGTGTGTGTCCTCGCCACCATTCCTTGTTGCTTCTCCAAGCTTACTCAATGTTTAAGTTTCATGATGACACTGCGAAACACTTATAGTTCTAACTAAATGCATCGTTTCTTGCATTCTTTTATACTTCTCATCGTTCGGAGCACCTCGCCGGTGAAATGCGCCTACTTGCCGTTGTGGGGCAATTATTTAGGTGTCTTTTACATAGAGCAGCCAAGTGAATTAACGAAAGTCTATGCGACCCTGAAACTAGAGTACAATCTTTAGGTCTCATTCGCAAAAGTGCACGTCGTTCCAGTCCTATGGAAACTTCATATTTCGCTCTTGAATCAAGCTCCATGACAGGTTTCCTTACAAGTGCTGATAATTGTCTTCTCCAGCTGTTTACCTCGATGATCAGTTCCAGCTGGATGTATTACGCGCCGCAATCGTCATGAATTTTTATGTAATTACTGCAAATAAATCTTACTACAAATGTTAAGTACGAAAGCTTGATGTAGGAAAGCTCGTATATTTACGTTACCATCACTAGATCATTTCAGTTAAGTCACCTCATGAAGTGATTTAGAATACATAAGTTTATTACTGAAGATATAAAATATAATAGAAAATAATGCGGGAAATTTGAACCTGGCTATATTTTACTGCGCATTTGTATGTTTCTATTTTTCTTCACGTGTTTAGAGCTCCATCTACATACTCCGTCGCGTAGAATGCACCCCAAATGTCATAATTTTCTTAGTTTCATGACAAGCTAATCCATCAAAATAGGTTGAAAATGGTCGTAGAACCAATTTTACATCGCGTATTCGCATTTTTTTCTTACGCGCTATACTCCTCTTTGTTGGAATAAGCTCGGGCCCCGATATCTTCCCACTTACTATTGCTGAAACAAATAAAGAGTAGCGTTACGTCCAGCAGACTTACATACATGTATGACATATGTCATAGACAAAGTAATGAAGTTTGTCTTCTGGTAGTGCGCACTGTTGCGCAAGAGTACGTTATTTTGTCTACCCACTAGGCAGTTTTGTTGGCCTTTCCACCTGACGTTGCATTAAGGATATACGTTTGCGATCTTATTAGAAAGTGCTACCAATAAGATTTATTTACAAAAAAGGTATAAGTAAGCGTTCACGCTGATTGCGGAACTTAATAATGTGTGGTGCGTGCAATTGTAAAGGGCCAGTAAACAACTCGAGGTCCAAAAATCGTAATGAAGAGGAATATGCGCACTTTTGCTATGTGAACATGCTGCCGCAAGAATTTTGCGAATACGTGCTATAATAAGGAAGTCACAGGAGTTTGAACATACGTTTTAGCTGGTTTCAAATTTTCGCGCGGCCTCGCCACCCTTCTCCGCCATAGGGAGGGGGCAGGCGTAGCCCCTCGTCGTGACTCTGCCCACTTCGGCAACGTGGCGCGACGTCAGCGATACGTCATCGGCGCGCAACGAACGACCGAGCAGGGCTTCCCCCGAGGGGCACCCTTCCCCTAGCGGTAAAGTAGTGAGACGCCTCTTTATCTTGGAGGCTTTCGTTTTGGCAATATCGCTTCTCCCGGTAGTCTTGGGCTCTACAAAACGGCAGAAGGCAGCCCAGGAAAATGATGAGTAGCAATAGAAAGAAATGTTGACGTGCCTTGAGCTTTGTTCCGAAACTGTACATCTTTTCCAGACGTGCTAATAAGATACTTCTCGCATCTCGTTAGTTTTTGCATGCGAGAAAGGTTTTGAAATATTATTATATACACGAAATGTGAACGAGAAGAAATAAAATGATAGCCTTCATATCTTGGTTTCTGCTTATCCGTATGTGCGAATATGGGCGATAATGCCGAATTCACACTTTCACAAAAGATACAGGAATAATCCCCCCTCCCCCCCCCCCCCCCCCCCCCCCCCCCACACACACACAAACATTTTACAAAAAATCTCGCATTTCCACTAAGTGAATCATGACTAGTGGTCGAAGCACTGGGGATCGTTCTTACGGTAAATCACCCGTGACATTGCCCACTCACGCACGTAAATGAGTGACAACGCGTGTGTACAGTATATACAATGTGTTTTTGCCATTTAGCCGCCGCTTCCCGCGTCAAACCGGGGTAGCAGATTGTTGTCGGCGTTGCCGTTTTTCCTTTCGTGGGCGAGAGCGCATTCACGATCGTTTTCATCCATGGAAGAAAGAGAATGTGTGGTCTGGAACGCGCCTATTCTTCATTGTCGTCAGCGTCATCGTTATGACGTATTCCATGTGCAGTGCCGTGATGGCAGTGTCGGAGCTAATACGAGAATGATCCAGTCCTGACAGCATTGAGTTTTCGAACGTATTTTTATTATCGCGCTGCACCCGCCGCGCGGCCGAATGCCAACTTTTTCTTCCTTGACGAGCGCCGCATTCTGAGGCAATACAGAGCTCCCCCCCCCCCCCCCTTGTAGAACCTGAGCCATAGGAGTCGCCCAGTGAACATGTTTGCATGTGGCCATCCAGACTGAAGATTGGTGCCCCGTGGACGCGAAAGCGGCGATATTTGCCGATTTCAGTCGATCGGCAGCCACGACGTCTTCACGGCCGTTGATGTCCAGCGTGAACGTCTTAGGTGTACGATGGAGTACGCGAAATGGGCCATCATAGGCCGGTGTGAGTGTTGGCCGTATTTGGTCACGACGAACGAAGACGTGACTGCAGTTATGCAGATCCTGGCTGACGAAGACAGACTGGGGGTGTCGGTCGGCAGGCATTACCGGAGCAAGTTTCCGCAACGTGGTGCGCAGCTCTCTAATGTACTTGGGGGGCATCATGAGTGGAAGGTGGTGATGACGGCTCGAAGAATTCCCCTGGAAGACGCAGGGAAACGCCATAGACCAGTTCGGCTGATTAGCAGCCGATATCCGCTTTCAGTGCTGATCGGATGCCCAGAAGTACGAAGGGGAGGTGGTCGAGCCAACGTTCCCTTGGCTGGTGAGCAGTGAGGGCAGCTTTCAGTTGACGATGAAGCCGTTCGACCATGCCATTGGCGGAAGGATGGTAGGCAGTCATGTGGATGTGTCGAATGCCCAGGATATTGGCAAGTTCGGTGAAATGGGCCGATTGAAATTTACGACCGCGTTCGGTGGTGACGACAGAATTGCATCCAAAGCGCGATTGTGAAAGCCTTTTGTGAAAGCCTTAGCAACTGTCGGTGCTGTAATGTCGGAAATGGGAAACGCTTCCAGCCATCTGGTGAAGCGATCCACACATGTCAGCAGGTAAGGGGCTCCTTGTGATGGCGGAAGAGGGCCGAAGATGCCGAGATGGACGTCGGAAAACCTTGCATCTGGAGGCCGAAAAGGGGATGTTGCTGTGACAGTGTAACGGTGAACTTTAACACGCTGGCCCTCAAGACAGGTTCGCGCCCAGCGTCCGACGTCAGCATTGATGCTTGGCCAAAGGAAACGAGATGTGATTAGCTTCTAGGTCGCATGAATACCAAGATGGTTCATGTTGTGCAATTGATCAAAAATTGCACGACGAAAAGGAAATGGAAGCAGGCACTCCGTGAAAGATAGAGACGTGGAAGAAGAACGAAGACGATGCAGCTCAGGATCGTTGCTCCGGGCAGCTGCTAGCTGTTCCATGTCTAGTAGTGGCTGGGTCGACAAGGCATCGATGCGAGAGAGTGCATCAGCGGAAACGTTTTCCGGTCCATGAACGTGTCTGAGATCCACGGTGAACTCGGAAATAAACCATAGTTGGATTTCCCGTGCAGTGTAATTGCTGTGTTTGTGATGGAAGGCAAACGTCAGGGGCTTGTGGTCTGTAACGACGTAAAGGTCCCGGCCAGTGGCGTAGCCAGGGGGTGGCACACCGGGCACGTGCCCCCCACCCCCCCTTAATTTTTTTTTCGCCATTTAGCGAAAAATGGCCATTTCAAGGAGGTGCCCTCCCGGAAATCAAAGAGGTGCTCCCCGCGAAAAAAATTTCTGGCTACGCCCCTGGTCCCGGCCCTCCAGTAAATGGCGAAAATGTTTGATGGTAAGGAACACCGCGAGGACTTCTCGGGCAAATGTACTGTATTTTGCTTGCGGTGGCTTCAGTTCTTGCGAGAAAAAACCGAGGGGCTGCCAACCGGATACGTGCTGTTCTAGAATGGCGCCAACTGCCACGCTCGATGCATTGATTATGGCAGCGATGAAGGCAGATGCAGCGTCCTCGGTCCACTCCAGTGGCGCTGCCGGGTCTTTTTTATACGCAATAGGTCGGTCGAGGGCTGTAGGAATGTGACACACTTTGGAAGAAAGCGGCGATGGAAGTTTAGTGGGCCCAGAAATTCTTCGAGTCTTTTCAGTGAAGTCGGGGGGTGGAAAGTCTTGAATAGCCTTCACTTCGCTGGCGAGTGGTTGGATACCCTGTGGAGTGACAAGGTGGCCCAGGAACTCGATTGTAGCGACGCCGAAGAGTCACTTATTGGGATTAATTACGAGGCCGTAAACATCCAGGCGGTGGAACAGGGTGCGCAGGTCGGCTTCATGCTGAGGGCCGGATGAGCTTGCGACAAGGAGGTCATCAAGGTAGGCAAATACGAAATCGAGACCTCGCGTGACCTCGTTGATAGTGCGAATTCAAGCGGCGTGTTCAAGCGGCGCTTGAAACTCCTTCACAGAAAGGCCCTATACAAGCTGCATGTCAGGAAAGAACAATGTTAAAATAGGTAATATAGCATGGTAGAAAAAAATAACAACCAGGCGTGACAGCGTGCGAATTGTATAATGAGTGTGTCGTTGGATGCTTCAAACCCATTATAAAATGCTCAACCATAAATCTAAATTGTCATAAGCCACGGTATCAACAAAGTGCACATGATGCCTTAGAGGTCTGTCCCAGGTACCACACTTCTCCGCAGAATGAAGAATAATAACATATTGGATGCTTCACTACTTCACAAAAATTACGATGATTTATAGACTATTTTACGTAAGACATCTGGTTGCCGCCATCTTGGGCTGTAAAGCCGATGTTTTCTTGTTGTATATTGCGACGTGAATGAATAAGGTCATGAAACCTCGTATGCACCAACCCAACTGTTTTCATACGTATGCGCATATCGTAACACTGTTTGTTTAGTCGCTAAAGATACAAAATACAAAGGTTAACAGCTCAATATGGCGGCACTCAAACCCATCCGTAAAATAGTCTATAGCGTAGCGGTTACCCCGCTCTTAAGGCCCCCATGATCGGTTTCCCCCAGGACCTCAATAACGTTCGTTCTCTCTCACTCTCTCTCATATTAACGTATCTATTATAGCGTTGTCAGAATACAAAATAACGACCGCGCGTCACACAATGCGTCTTACGTAACTACTGGCTCGTTTAGAGCTTCCAACCCATTACAAATAGCTTAGACATAATTATTCGTCATCATGAGTCACCGCATTATCAAAGTGCACATAACACCTTGCAGATGTGTAGCGGGTACCTTCGTCCTCCGCAGAATGACGAATAATGGCGTGATAGGTGTTTCCCAACATGACAAATTTGTGCTTTGTGGCATAGTGGGTACTTTGCAAGTGTACTTGTATTAGTAGCCCCAAAAGAGTCTACAACGGGCTCTAGAAATGCAGCTATTCCAGCTTTCGCTGTGACTGTGCAGCGCTTTCCGGGCAGGCCTGGCGATTTTAACACGAAAGTGTTTTATGCCGGGGTCCACCACGGCTCGTCTGACGTATTTCCGTCACGGATATGACGTTGTAAAATACAAACATAATGAGATCAAAGAAAAACTAGAAGAAAAAGTTCCGTCGCCGGACGTCGAACCTGCGACCTCTCGCTCCGCAGCGCGCGGCGCGAAACCACTCGGCTACGGGAGCGTACGTTCCTCAGTTTGCTAATGGCAAGCCATTTATACACACCATATACCTATGGCGGTCCTCAGAGCTCCTCGACTTCAGCGCGTTTTCGTC
This sequence comes from Rhipicephalus appendiculatus, assembly GCA_030522465.1. Classification (NCBI taxonomy): domain Eukaryota; kingdom Metazoa; phylum Arthropoda; class Arachnida; order Ixodida; family Ixodidae; genus Rhipicephalus; species Rhipicephalus appendiculatus. Next base: position 5,524 of record JALIZH010024739.1, on the reverse strand, counting down.
ATCACTAGCGAGATGGCGCGAAGGTGTCACGGAGCGCGCGCTCTAAAGGTCGTCGCGCCTCTCGCTGGGATGAGCGTGCTCCTCCACGGGGCGTGGTCGCTCGTGCGCGCGCGCTTATCTCCTGATCGGGGCATTCGGGCGCTTCGCACGCCTTGTGCTTCCACCGCAAGTTTAAAGTTACAGTGATTAAAGAGTGCACGACGGTCGCTTAGTTCGCCGCAGCGGCCGCGTTTACGAATGGAGCGCGCCGCTTACACACGAAGTAATAATTGTGGCAGTTGTTCGCGCTCGTCCTGTGTATGCTTGTACGTTCGTTTCGTGCGTGTTTGTGTTAGAGCAGCGAGCTTTAAATGTCGAGCTGTGACAGTTAGTCCGCGCTCGTCTCGTGTATGCTCATTTCGTGCGTCCTTTCTGCTTGAGGTGCGCGCTGCATGTTTCGAGCTGCTTGCCGTTCTTCACGGCACATTACAATTTGTTGCTGCAGCATTCATTTCTTCGCCCTTTTGGCGAAACAATGCACAATAAACGCTCAACTACTTATATGAATACATGTTTCACTTTCGTGTTATACCGATTCCTTTGACAGAGGGATCAGCCATGTTTTTTTTTTCTCTGGCTGCCTCGCTGGAGGCGCTAGTAGCTCGAGACGGAGAGAAAAAACATTGGTCACGAGCAAGGAAAGTCTTTTTATTGAAATTTGAAGGTTTCGTTCAGATTCTAATCATTAATTTAGCTTTGTGTTCTTTACAGTAAACTAGAATGCTAACTCTCGTTCTTTATGCACATAAAGCGCTCTAATATCATTTTTTTTCGAAATCTGGTCGTACCACTTCACCACAATTATTGTGCGCTGTTTATGAAACTGCACTGTGCCGCTCTCAGTACGCTTCAGGGAAAGTTTGTTCATAACATAACTGTGTTTTACCTCTTCGCACTGGAAGCTTGGTGGACGTTCCTTCTCACGCATGTTGAGAAAATTGCATTTGTGAACAAGATTACTATGCGCTAAAGACTCATACCAAGTGCTTCTAATTTAATAGCCTAGTGCCGTGGGTAAGAAGGTGCGCAAATCTACCCTTTAGATTTAGACACACACGCACACATACGTGCGCGCACACTCACACACACACACACACAAATATATATATATATATATATATATATATATTGCAGCGAAGCCTTGGAACTTGGAAATCGGTTGCACTCTCGAGAGCCTCCTAGTGGGTCATCTTCAAAAAGGACGCCGCTCGCGCCTAGGGTCCGTGCCTGGCCGTGGCTGTCGCCATTACGCAGTAGCGCTCAGTACCGGCAAATAAACACCTTTACAAATTGGTGGAGGTGCGGGGTACGAGATCGAAGCTCCACAGGCATAAAATGGGAGCTTCGCAGGCATCGAATGGGAACGCAGCACATCGACCGCCCTTCCGGAGCACCCGGTGCGTTAAGTTTCGGTTTCTCCGGCAGCGCGGTCTGGAAATTCGACGATGGATCTCTGAAGCTATACGCGACATTTTCGTTTTTTAAAAATCAGGCTCACCATAAATTGTGACGCTGAACAACTTCGCCATATAAACAACCGCCCTAAAATGATAATAAAATTGTTAATTCATTTTCTTTAGCAATTCATTTCTGAGTGATCTAATTAGTGGCAAAATCTTTCCACCTCGGCCTAGAAATGGGCTGCGAAAATTACAAGTTGCTAACTATAATAGTTTTTTATGTATTGCAAAACATTTCCCACCGCTACCACAGCGCTAAGTTATTAGCGCAGCAGTATACGCGTAAACAAAAAAAAAAAAAGAAATAGGTAACTGTCGCGGACTACACCGTATGATTTGTTTATCCATAACCTTCCGCCCACTTCGTTTTATTTGTACTGCATGCTCACCAGTGGCAAAATATACCAAGAATTAGGAGACATTTTCCACGCACGCGATACATGCGATATATTCAATTTAATAATCATTTTTTTTGTTCAGTTTATTGTACAACTGCTGCTGCTACGACGCCTTCATACGGCGGAGCGATACAATGAATCGTGATGGGTACGCAAGAACCAAAAAGGTGAATGGTTTTTATTGTGCTCACAGCGTATATTGTGTACATTAGGTTCGATAACTGTTGCATTTAATTTCCTTCACTTTTCATAAGCAGGATTGGTAGTTTTGCGCTTTTATAGACTATATTCTGGCAGTAATCACTGTAGATTCCGAGTCCTCTGCGCTGTAGCTTTTTAAATTTTCGAATACAGTCACCATAATTGCGAGGTTCGATCGAAGAGTTCCAAACACGGACATCGAACGAGTGCCACCGCCCTGTAAGAAGAAGGAAATGATTTATCTTAAAGCCATGGTACAACAAAACTACTCTGTGTTGCGAAAGGTTGCTGTTGTAATCAATATTGTTACCACTTTAAATATCTATACGTATTGGGAAAACAATTCACGGAGGATCCTCAAAAAAACAGCAGGAATTATTCCTGGTTAGTTTTCAATAAAGTGCTACGCGAAATTTACCATAATAGTGTTGACTGAACGTACTCGTTCAGCACTGTAGGAACTGCAACCGCACATAACAAATACATTTATCCGACGAAGCATTGATTGTACTCACAATTGTTCCGATAAAAGAAATGAAAAGATGCAGAAAGTGTTATGAGACGGTACAGTATGTCGACGGGATGACGAAGTTTGTAGATTTTTATTTTGTGGAGATGAGCAAGGAACTCACAATAGTCTCATATCTTTTTATCAGATCAGCTGTATCAGCGCATTACCCCGTGATTCACTAGTTTTCTGACCGAGGTAGAAATGAGAAATTATTCATTGATTTCATGTACAAGTAAGGCAAGCATACTTGTTCGCTGGAAAAGTTGCAGCGCATTCACGGTGTGCCGTAGAGGACAACGACGAGAGAACCGAACTCTATGCAGAGATGCAGTCACCGTCTTTCAATGTCAGTGACAGTTGAGTATGCAGTACATGTGCTCACGTATAACGGTTTACGCAAAAGTCAAAGTAGACGTAGTACGGCATTTATAGGATTACATCCATCTTCCTATATTCTGAATAAGCCAGCGTCCTGTCACTCACGCGTGCAGTCGTATGCATGGTGCATGACAACTGTTAAGAACTAAAATAAAATTGCTCCAAGAATATTATTTTAAAGTGTCTTCAATCGCATTGTAGAACGCTGGCAAGGCACGCTGCGTGGTCGCAAGTCCAATGTCTTCGGATATGCCATTTTTCATTCGTAGTATTCGTTGGAACGTCAAGAGCCTGATATGTGTTAAATATTAAATGTACATTGGTATGGGCCCACTATATTTATTTTCTCTCTAGTGGCCATATAATAATTTCCAGTTGCCGCTTAACATTTTTTTTTCAGAATGAACACACACACGTAAAAAAAAAACAAGGAAAATCATTTACAAACGTTGTTGCCGGCAGACATGGACTCAACAGTGGGAATTCGATTGCAGGAAACCTTGCTTCATTGCCATCGCACGGTGAATGGATGTATTGATGTCTATGCGTACAAATGCATGCATATAATACATGCGGTATATCGGTGAAGAACAGTGATAACGTTCCATAATGATTTCGTGCGCCAGCCTTAGCTACTCCCCTCACCCAAAAAGCGTTCTCAAGCTGCTGCAACAGCCTGATGATCTCTGATGATCTGTAAACCACGAGGATCCTCAGTATCGCGAAGTAAGAAATGCTCGTCGGCGAGTTGGTTACATTCGTGAGGAGCGCTTTCCGGGGGCCTCGGTAAGTGCACAAGGGGAGAAATTCGGCCTTGTTGGTAAGACATTAGGAAAAATTCAGCGTAGAATGACACAAGGGACGAGAAGGGAGGACACAACACGTGTGCTAACTTTCAACAAAATGCATTTTGTTGGACCTGTACCGTTATTTTTGAAATGCCAGGTATTGGCCATACGTGTTTTTTATAGGGGCGAAGCTCCTTAAGCCGTGGGTCGTGCGTCCCCGTTGTATGTAGCCACCTCTCGTTTAGTACTTGTATATGATGAATACATTTAGGGGCGATGCTTCTTATGGCATAACCTCGGCGGTCCTCGGTTGTCCATGCATTCCTGAGTAGCCAGTAGGCAATGGATTTCGACCTCCAAGGTAGTGCCGGTGTGAGATGTCTCCTGTGCGTGATTAAACAATAAAAAATTCACAACGTACATGTAAAATTAAAGTGAGTGCGGAGTCGCCATGACTCTCATCGACCCTTTAGTATAAATGCGCCCGATCTCACGTCGTTTATGATGTACTGCGCAGAATTCGCGGAAGATTACCGGTTTACCGCATTCACTCCGTGGATATGGTGTCGTCATCTCCAGTTCTCGTCTCGTTTCCCGAGAGGGCGCTGTCCTATAGACATGCGTACAATATGGCGGTTGGGTGAAGGTACGCTAGATGGCGCTGGCGGTGCAGCTGCTCTTCGATTGCGCGGACCGCCGTACGAGTGCGCTTGCCGGATCGTGCTGCTTGGCGGACTATGGACGACGACCGGTCGTTGAAGTTTGAATAAAATTTCACACACACTATCGGTTTGATTACTGCTGGGCGAAACCACTGAAGATTTTACGGTGTAACCATGATTGCTTCAGTCACCATAACTCTCTTCGACCCTTTAGTATAAACGCGCCCGATCTCACGTCGGTGATGATGTACCGGGCAGAATTCACGGAAGATTCACGGTTTACCGATGAACCTCCGCAGCTTCGCCCACTCATTATCATTCACTCCGTGGATATGCTGTGTTTTTTTATTGAGTATACTATAAGCCCGTGGGGGCTGTTACAGGGTGGGATTTGCGCATATAATACAAAGAAATCGGTAACTGTCAAATACAATACTCCATAGGAGGTGAAATAAACACTCGAGAATAGTAATTATATCTCACGAACAGTAAAACATCAGATTTCGTTCAAAAGAAGCCGAGTGATCGACGCCACTGAAAGCTTCTGGACTAAGGCTATTTCATTCAGCTATGGTACGAACAAGAAATGAATATTCATACACATCTACTCGCGAGTTATAGGGCAAGAAAATTGGCTGTCACTTCACTAAGTTATACCTGGGTGTGCGTAGCGAGACGTACGGTTAATCTTATTGTTTAGGTTGGTTATCTCTACGGTTACGCTTCTCGAAGCGTGTGGCTCGTTCTTCCTCCGTCTCCTCGGCTCACTGCCTCCTCTTGTTTTCGTTCCGACTGCGAAGACTGGATTCTTTCAGTCTCTCCGACTCACTTTCCATATCTGCCGACGAATCCCATCAAGCCCTTCTCTATATACGATGTAGTAACGCCGGCTCCTCCTCTGTTGCAACGTGGTTTCACCGGCTCCTCCGACGTCACGCCATATGGCGCGGCGAGCGGCGCTGCCAGCTGCGGCGTTTGCTAGGCAACAGCTTAGCTCTCCTTTGAAGCGAGGGTACGCGTATTCGAATCCCCCCCCTTGTGAATAATTTTTTTCGCCATGAATTTCTCTCCTTCTCCTTCTTTCTAT
>JALIZH010024738.1:0-30696 GCA_030522465.1 Rhipicephalus appendiculatus | reverse complement strand
GGCTGGAACCCCCCTCGATATCTCTTTTGCTCTACACTGCTCTAGCAACACGACACCTATTGAAGAGATTCCTGAACCAGTATCAAGAGACGCAGGTACGGTAATGCCCAGCGCTTTAACTGTCATCGTCGGTTGCGGAGACCTGCACCTGCGCTTTGCGACAGACAGAGGGAACGATGACCGACTCACCAGCTTGTTGTTCCTCGACTGCACGTACAGTCAACCAAAAAAGTTTGCGGACCACGCAAGCGCGCGTGCCAAACTGCCTCTTCCGCGCCACCTAGCGGTGCGCCATCTACCGTCGACCACGGTGCTAGGCCGGAAACGGGTCTTCTTGTTATTCACTGGCCTTACAATTTTCTACCGCCGCGTAGCGCATAGTCAGTTCGCAGTTTTCGCGCGAAGCGCTTGTCTGCCGTATGACCGTCACACTTCTATTTTGATAGCAGGATCAAAGCTACCACGGCGGGCCTCGAACGGCGTTCCGTTGGCTAGGTATCATTTTGTGATAAAGATAGCGGCTGATAACAGTTATGCTCATAGAATGCCCTCGAGACAGAAGCACGAAGACGCGCTGTTGCCAAAAAAGCGCGCCGCGTTAGAAATTGAAAGGTGAAAATGATTTGTACCCAGTCAGAAAACAGACAAGCCATAGATTAAGGGAGGGATGCGTCTTTGGCGCTGCAGTGCTGCTGATCGCCGCTGACGTAGCGGAAGTGTCGCGAAGTGGCTTTTGGCCACGCGCTCGCGTGGTCCGTAAACTTTTTGGTTGACTGTACCGGACAACGTTCCACGCTCCTGGCATTGATCGCCGTGGCCTGCGACATACTGCCAGTGTTCAGTGTCACCGGCCGAAGCAGTTTCCCGAACGTCCTGCATTCGCACTACGGCGCGCAAAGCATTGCCACCTCACTGACCAGCTTGACCGCACTGGTAGCATACGACTTGCGCATGACTGCGTTGACCAGTTAGCCTATCACTGAAATCACGCGTTTCGGCGGAGTAACCCCTGAAGTACCCATCACAAGAGCACCTGTTGCAGTCGGATTGCGCAGAACTGGTGAACCCAATAGATCAGGACTGGGGGTCCGACCGTCATGCTCTTGTATGGCTCGAGTAAGGAGCGAGCGCTCTGCACTATGACGATGCTCCGTGACCACTTGCTCCTAGGAACAACAGATTTCTGACACGGTATTGAATGGGGCCCTGCGCCGCCTTTGCTCATACATGAATGGATCCAGGGCGAGGAAGGAGGTAGCTGTGACAGCGCCTGGGCTCGTCAGGTCGCAAGAAGATCTCGCTACGGGGTCGCGCCAAGCCAGTGACGGCTAAAGAGTAGATTGAGGTGCTGGCACGTAAGTGCTCTTCTCAGCTAACAGGACACGTTTTACACCTCTGGCATCCCGTGTGATATGCTCAAAGGTTTCGAATATGCACCCGAAAAGAAACTTGCCTGAATCTGGGATGACTGTCGAATGACTCGAGCTACTTTGTCCCTTTCCGAGGCAGTCGGTGCCGCTCGGCGATGCAGTTCCTGCATCGCACGGACGTACAGCTGTGATTTTTATGAAAGGGAACACGCGAGCGCATGGCGCGTGCGCTCCGGCGGCTGCTTGCAGCGCGTTCAAGCGGAAGCGAGAGCAACCACAGCTTCTTTCGCGTCATCTCGTAGCGAGCAAGACAACCAGTCAATGATGATATGGAACCGGCGGCAGATTTCAACCCCTCCCTCTTCAAGGCGATTACGCACGAGGCCAGGCCCGGTCTCTTGCGTAATCGCCTTGAAGGGGGAGGGGGTTGCAATATTGCGCCTCTCAAGGCGATGGCAGAAGTCGGTGAAGGCGAAATCTCTCGGCGCAAGAAATGCATTCGCATTTCCTCACGATTCCCTTCGGGGGAGGTGGGGGCATTTTTTTGTACCTGCATATACCAAGAAAATAGGCCTATAAAGGTGCCAAAATACAAGCCCAAAGTAGGCATGGAGCCAACCTGAAATTTTCGTCGCCAGACCGGATCGCAACGTAGCCAATTTGGCGCAATAGTAGCCACCAACAGGCAACCCTGGTTGGCACTGTCATGACGTGTCGCTCGTCGAGGCTCTTTCTAGGCGTACACGAGAACAGATTGCCGAGGACACGGACAGCACTGCACCACTGACGAGCACGATGCGCAGTGTTTGAATCTATTGGTCATCCTGGGCAGTCGTCTTCGTGTCTGCAAGGCGTTGCCAAATTTGTAAACCCATCTTTGAAACCAGTCACGATATGTGTAAGGTACGTAAGATATATATGCTAACTTGCAGTATAACTGCACCAGCGAAAACTATAGGGTCGAGACGCAGTGGAACGACCGTTTTGCATGCGCAGTAGGTGTGGCCACCTACACATGCCTTGCATTTTCCTATCTTGTATATTCATGTACGGCCAGTACTTAATCTTCGCAACTATGGAATAAATTTTCTCTTGCTAGCGCACCCTGTGTAAGGCGCTGTTTTAACTGCAAGTATGAACCAAGTAGCCCGAAAATACGTCTTGACATGTACGTTAAATTGTAAACTCCTTAGATAATGTCCCTCCTTACTGCATCGAGCTATGCTACACAATAAATAGACATAATAAAAAATTCCAAGGGTCTCTCACACTATCACTAAGACGACTCAAAGGTGAAAGCCTTAGTGACGATGCATTAAAACACAGAAACGTCACGTCAGATTCCCTATGGACCAATAGGCTCGTCGCGTCTCGAGCCTCCTGTGACGCTGCGTGCTTTTTTTCTTGCCCGTCGGCCTACCCCACAATTCACTGCACCCTAGGCCAGCACCTCACATATCAAGACTACACGCTATTTTTTCCTCAGGTATACACAACAGGGATATGCCCCTGGTGTAGTGACCACACAGCCACACTTACACAGATCACTTACCAATGTACAGAGCGGCCAGCCCAAGCCGTATCTAGGCTGGTGCGTTCACGACAAACACTCACAACATGGTCTTGGGAGGCACGGCTTTCCGAGCTGGCACTGGGGAGCCAACTGGTGACCCTAGACATGGCCCGGCGAGCCGCCGCGGCCAGTGAGGCTCTACAAGAGGGCACCACCCGGGATTAACCACGGACTCTCAATTTGAAATAAAGTTTATTATCTCTCTTCTCTCTCGTTCGCGCGCCTTTTGGCGCGTTACTCCACAGCCGTCCGTAGGCCACGTATGTATTGCGATAACAATTATATGGGCGCTGTCGGCGGGCTTGTGCCGTCACGCACGCGCGCACGCACACACGCACGCACACGCGCGCGCACACACGCACACACTCACATCCCGTTTAACCATTTGGTCCAGCGTGGCGTTCAACAGGATCCTCGCTTAACCACGCGTTTCTGAGCAATTTTACAGCGAAAGCTGTATATGGCTAGGAGAAACGAAAAACCGCTCGGCATCTGTGTCACGAGCGGTCTCCATTGGCTGTGCTATCAGTTACGTCGTTCTGAGCGTCGCACCCAAGCTCGCGCACCATTGGCTGGGCCGTGAGTGACGTCGTCCATCCCGTCGCAGCCGTGGCGCCGAGCACGCGCGCATCAGTTTCGACTGAGAGCTTCCACATGCGTAAGCCACGGATCCTACGAACTCCCGAACAGCGGACAACTTTAGAAGAGCGCCGACAGTGGAAACGTGAGAGAGCTCGCATTCGCCGGGCCGATGCTGCAGTCCGGGCACAAGAACAGGCCCGGCGAGGCCGAGTGCCGGCAGCAACTGCGTACCGACTATCCGGCAGCCTTCCGAGCCGCGCTAAATCGCGAACGAGGAATGCAAGCGCCGGTTGGCGGGCGGATCCTGCAAACCACGCCGCCGAGTTAGCTCGCGATGTCAAACGCTTGCAGCAACGGCGCGCCGAAGAAGTGGCGTTGCGGGCAGAACAGCGTCGACGTGATGATTGCGGTAGCGCGTTCGCCGGGGCGAACGCCCGCTTTCGGCGAGAGTTTCTCCAGCGGCCATTTTGGCTTCGGCTGCGACGTCTGTGACCGCCTGTGGTTCGACCACAACCTGGCAACGATAATTGTGGAAGGCTTCAGTGCAGCGTCGGGTTGAACCCACTGCTAAACACCGGGGCCGCACATTTCAGCTTCGCTGGATTAACCATTTCTACGGAGTGCTTGGGCGGCGATTCTTTTAAATGCGAAGCATTTATTTGCAGACTGTAAGCACTTTTGCGTTTCTATCTACGTATCTATCTATCTATCTAGCCGCCTACGTCTGGGTGCTCTCGTGATCACCTCCTTAACTTGGGGTATACCAAAATTTGTATGGGAGGGTACTAGGTATTGACGAATATGTATGGGCGGGTCATGACATGAATAACGTGAAAATCCTGTCGTATACGTCGTCAAACCCCTTCCTGCAGACACGTGTGGCACGTACAGGTGTTTGACAATTTATGTCTACCCAGGAATGGTGAGGGCAGACATTAGTAATTTAAAAGCGAGAGCGTGAAGAAAAACTGGCGTTGGCAGCGTTGACACAACAAATTCAAATAATAAATATCAGGGTCCCAGCAGGAATCGAACCCAAGCAATCTGCGTGGCAATCAAGTATTCTACCACTGAGCCACGTCAGGTCTCGGAACTGCTTTGGAAAAAGACCATATGCAGGCGTAATGTTGGTGAAACGTCAACTGTGGTTCCAGTGCTGACTATGTAATTTTATAAACATTACATATGTACTTCTATGAGACAGGCACCGTGTCGGGTTAACGTCACTTGTATACTTAAGCGCCATATGCTGTAGTTGGTCCACGAAGCACTATCCAGGGCTACCATCCCCGCAAGCACAAGTGCTACATATATACCGCTTCTGGTGTAGGTAATACCCATGTTTCTGTTTGGATCGTTACACAACTGTAAACAGCTGGTCATGCGACTGTTCAGCATATGTCTGTGCGTGCAACATTTGTACATATCTTTAACGTCATCTCATAACATTTCACTCAAAAATTGAAGGACACTTTGTACATTCTAAAGTGTGTTCGGCGAAAGCGTGTGGCCGTTCCGCTGGCTATGCCATGTCTTTTTTTCTTTTACACTCTCAGTGGGATAACACAAAAAGCGAATGTGTGCGTGTTTTCTTTTTTAATTTTTTTACCGCGAGTTGCAGCGAGACGCGAGACTAATCTTCCCCCGTTCGCATGCGTTAGTATTTTCTCGCGCTTTGTGCATCGTGCAAACGCCATAGCGTTCCAGCGCTTAAATTGACGGGCCCTTTGTAAATTCGAAGGTGTATTCAGTGAACGCCTGTGTCCATTGAGACGGCGTCGGTCAGAATGATTGCAAACGCTGGGCACAGCGAAGCTACGCAAGCAAAGAGCGAGCGCTGTAGAGTCCGACGCGACCGGCGTCCGTTTGCGCATCCCGGCGGCCACTTGACTCCGTGCCAGAGCTCGGATGGACGGGACGGACGGACAGACAGACAGACAGACAGACAGACAGACGGACAGACAGACGGACAGACAGACGGACGGGCAGACGGACGGACGGACGGACAGACAGACAGACGGACAGACGGACGGACGGACGAACGGACAGACGGACGGACACCGGACGGACGAACGGACAGACGGACGGACGGACACCGGACGGACGGACGGACGGACGGACAGACAGACGGACGGATGGACGGACGGACAGACGGACGGACACCGGACGGACGGACGGACACCGGACGGACGGACACCGGACGGACGTGAGCATGAGACATTAAAGGCTTTCGCCTTAATAAGAAAATTGCAACCGAGTCTCTTGCCTCCGCATGCTTCGCATAACATCGATTCCCATGGTACTTGGGATCTGCCAATTTTTTCGACATAGATCAGCGTTTATATTGTTGTTTTTGTTGGTCGAAAATAATAGGCTAAAGTGGAAGCGTAGCAGCAAAAGCTCTAGAAAAACTTTTTGTTAATGGTTCCTTTTGCTATAACACTTGCAGATATATTTGTTCAAGAGTAAAGCAGATGCCTCGAACAGGTTAGGGGTTCGAATAAGGTAGCTCACACGTAGTGCTGCCGTTCCGAGCTCGACTTCAATGGCACTCTTACTTTGACCTTCATGCTCCTCGAGAGGTAGCATGTTTCTATTTCCATAGTTTATTAGTACCGCACAGTGTTATATAGATGTCCGTTTAAAATTGTGTCTAGCGTTTGTATAAGTTCTACCGACGCCATTTCGAACTTTTAGTGTATGAGTGCCTCCAGTGTTTGTGTACACTAGTTCAATAAACTTTCCTTTATGCTTTTAAAGGGCCCCTCACCAGGTGCCACAACGAATTTTAGTTAGACACTGGAAGTTGTTGCGCGCCCATAAAGAGCATTATCCACAAGAATTTTTTTAATCGGTCCATTAGAAGCTGAGAAAACCAGTGTCTCTAAGGCCTTGCCAAATTTGTAAACGCATCTTTGAAACCAGGCACGAGATGTATAATGTATGCTTACTTGCAGTACAACTGCGCCAGCGAAAACTAGGGTCGAGACCATAGGCGTGCGCACGAGGGGGGGGCAGAGGGGGCGGCGGCCCCCCCTAGTCACCTGAGAGAGGGGGCGCAAATTCTGCCCCATACATTGACCTAATAGGAAGGGGGGCGCTGCGATAAACCTTCGCCCCTTCCTGCCCCCCCCCCCTGAAGGGGGAACCCTGCGCACGCCTATGGTCGAGACGCAGAGGAACGACAGTTTTGCACGCGCAGTAGGTGTGGACACCTACACATTCCTTGAATTTGATGACACATGTCACATGCCTTGCATTTTCCTATCTTGTATATTAAGTGCGAATGCACTTCTTAAAGGGACTGTCTACCGTCGTTCATCACTTTTATGTTTTGTATCGCAATAAAAAGCGTACCGTCTGTAGTGCCGAACCTTGCAGCGGTTTCTCTGGAAAGTGAGCAGAAATTTTTAAAACAGAATTTTGCGATCTGCATTCGGTCCTCTTCCATTGGTGGGATGAATGCCCACAACACTGGTTGGTGGAGGCGATGACGACTGTAGTGCCGGTGAAAGTCGCAAACTGAAACCGCGCGCTCTTTCTGCAGACTTCATCAATTTTTGTTTAATAATAAAACAAATACCGTAGTGGTCGTTTAAGCACGCATATTGTCAGATAAAGTGTTATTACCCCGGTTTCTCCAGCTTTGTTCAGTCTGCCTGACAAACCACCGCGGTCGAGCGGAAAAGTTGGTCTGTTCCAGCAACACTGGTACGCCGGGGTTGTGAAACGAACTGTAGTGGTTCCACTCATGCCAACCGTGCTACTAAAATGAACATGAGGAGTGCTTCACAAAACAACAGAAGGTTCCTGCTATCTTTCAGTTATGTTTAGGTGTTCTGTGTTGTATATGCGATATGAGAGCCAGCATGGACGCCCTGGTGAAGCGGAACGTGATAGTAAAATCTTCTTCAATGTAGAACCTTGGTGAATGGGGTGCACTTTACTGATGAGGACTCGTGCTACGTTACTAGATTACGTTGGACTCACGGGCATGGTTCGAAAATTCCCTGAAGTCAGTCACGCTGCTATTCGCCGAAGACAATTTCTTTTTTCTTATGAGCGGTGCCGGACGCAGTGCTCGCGTTTCGCCGCCGTAGGCAGGCAGGTATACAGGCAGGCGAACGCGCCGCCGGCAGCGCCACCGAGCGCCTCTCTGAACGCGTGAGGAAAAAAGCAATAATTACTCTTTGGCGCAACCTAAAGCTGCCTCAAGTGTGTAAAATGCAATTTAAAGTTACACATGTTTGTTTTTAAGCAAAATGAGTCTACCTGCGAGGATTTCTTGTCCGACCAATAGATTGAACCACATCGCTGTTTGGTGACGCTAGCGGGTCATTCTTTGTCGACTTTCGACGTCAAATTAAAATTATAATTCTTTTTTTGTGGAACAAAAGCATGCTCATTGCCGCCGATGTGATGAACGATCTTCTCATTTTCGCCACAATCAGAAAAATTTTTTCCGAGCGGTAGACAGTCCCTTTAAGCGACCCCGAAAACTCCGCCGGCATCCGCGCTCCTCCTCCTCTCCCCTAGCAACGGCGCGAGGAGCGGAGAGGAGCGTCTGCAGCAACGGCGCAGCGACGTCACGCCCCACGTGACTGCGCGCGCTCCGCCCTCCGCTCCATGGCTGCGCGCGCCGCGCCGGCTCCTCGCACCCTCTCCGCGCCGTGACGTCACGGCGCCATGCAGCTGGTGTGCCTCTCCCCCCGTTAGGTTTGCACTCACCCTCGGCCGCCGCCTCTCCCCTCGCCCTGACAGCTCCCTCCTGCCCGGCGCGTGCTCTCTCGCTGCCGTCTCCTTCGCTCGGCTCTGCAGTTTAGTCGCGCGCGCCCCCCTCATAGCATCACCCCGTGCTTCGCACTTCCTCATACTCCCCTTCGGGGGAAATGCGTGTTTTTCATGCACGGCAAGTACTTAATCTTCTCAACTATGGAATAAATTTTCAGTTGTTAGCGCACCCTGTGTCAGCGTCGTTCCTCTTCGTCTGGTGTCTAGTTTTCGCTGACGCTTTCTTACTGCAAGTATGAACCAACTAGCCCGAAAATACGTCGTTACATGTACGTTAAACTGTAAACTCTTTAGATATTGTTACTCCTCACTGCATCGAGCTATGCTACACAATAAATAAACATGATAAAAAAATTCCAAGCGTCTCTCACACTATCACTAAGACGACTCAAAGGCGAAAGCCTTAGTGACGATGCATTAAAACACAGAAGCCCGTCACGTCAGATCCCTACGGACCAATAGGCACGTCGCGTCTCGAGCCTCCTGTGACGCTGCGTGCCTTTTTTCTTGCCCGTCGGCCTACCACACAATTCACTGCACCCTGGGCCAGCACCTCACATATCAAGACTAGACGCTATTTTAAAGACGACAGTCTTTCTTGGGATACTTCAATGCAGAAATTTTGGTCTTTCTGTCTGTCTGTCTGTCCCCCGATTCAGCCACGCGGCCAAAGTTTAACTAGTTGCTGAACGCCCAGCCATCTTGAACTGGTGTTTTCGTTCATACTTGTGAACATTTTCGATTAAAAAGCAAATATTACGCAATCTGAGGCGCAACATCAATACATAAGTATCAGGTCATGTGTTCCTTTATTAGAAAATACATAGATACGTAATTCTAAAGACCCTAGTGTTTGCCTAGGCTGCGCCGAAAATGCGACGCTGTGCGCGAACTGCGACGCTTTGCACGAAAAAGCCTTCTGCCGACGACATGGTGCTGCCGCTGGCAGTGGCCCTGGGTTCCATATCTCACGCAGCGCCTCCTCTATTTTAGATGTGAAGCATCTTATGGCGAAGCTTAATCCGGTGGTGGTGTGCCGCGTGACCACCCTTACTGCGCATGCGCAAACACTTAAAAAAAGAATAAAAATAAAATACCTCCTCTCCCCCTCTCTCTCCTCTAGGCATCCCTCCCCGCGGCAACCACACCCTCACTGCGCATGCGCCTCCCTTCCTCTCTCCCCCTCTTACGCTCCCCCTCTCTCTCCTCTAGGCATCCCTCCCCGCGGCAACCACACCCTCACTGCGCACGCGCCTCTCCTCTCTCCCCCTCCTATGCTCCCCCCTCTCTCCTCTAAACATCCCTGACCGCGGCGGCCACACTCCCACTGCGCATGCGCGTCCTCCCTCTCTCTCCTCTCCTACGCTCCCCCCTCTCTCGCCTCGCGACGCCGACGCAGGCAGCGTCTGCTAGCGAGTTTCTTGGTTGAAAAAACCGCCTGCTCTCGCTGCACAACCATTCACTGGCCACCCCGTATATATGGCACTGGATCTTGACCTGCAAGGTGGTGCCGGTGGGAGATTTCTCCTGTGCGTTGTTGAACAATAAAAATTCGCAGCGTGCGCGTTAACTAAAAGCGGACTGCGGGTCTCTGTGTCCAGTGGGAGTATTCTGTCTCTGATTGCCCATTAGCAGCGATTGGCATGTTCCAGTAGGAAACACCGCTCCATCACTGCGTGCTTTGCGCCTCCCCAGTTTTCTCTCCTGCGCAACGCTGCGATGAGCGCCAGCGTCAACGCCGCCGCCAGTGTAAGCGTTAGCGCCCGCTGCTTCACATCTACACATGGTTCCCTTTAGCGGGAGATGGTGTAACTTTTATCAATGCCAGCCAGCTGCGGCCGATTCAACATGGAGTAGGCGCTGTCTGAGGCAAGGCAAAACATAGTAGTACGGCTGGCACAAGACTATCGTCTTTCGACGACATTTGCAGCGAAGCCCGCAGATACGCGGCCAATTTTTTCCTCAGGTATACACAACAGGGATATGCCCCTGGTGTAGTGACCACATAGCCACACTTACACACATGACTTACCAATGTACAGAGCGGCCAGCCCAAGCCGTATCTAGGCTGGTGCGTTCACGACAAACACTCACAACATGGTCTTGGGAGGCACGGCTTTCCGAGCTGGCACTTGGGAGCCAACTGGTGACCCTAGACATGGCTCGGCGAGCCGCCGCGGCCAAGTGAGGCTCTAAAAGAGGGCACCACCCGGGATTAACGACGGACTCTCACTATGAAATAAAGTTTATTCTCTGTCTTCTCTCTCGTTCGCGCGCCTTTTGCGCGTTACTCAACAGCCGTCCGTAGGCCACGTTTCTATTGCGATAGCAATTATATGGGCGCTGTCGGCGGGCTTTTGCCGTCCCGCACATACACACGCACACATACACGCACGCAACCCGTTTAACCAATTGGTCCAGCGTGGCTTTCAACAAGATCCTCGCTTAACCACGCGTTTTTGAGCAATTTTTCGACATAGATCAACGTTTATATTGTTGTTTTTGTTGTTCGAAAAATATTAGGCTAAAGCGGAAGCGTACGCTACAAAATCTCTTGAAAAACTTTTGGTAATGGTTTCTTTTTTATATAACACTTGCAGATATATTTGTTCAAGAGTAAAGCAGATGCCTCGAACAGGTTTAGGGTTCGAATAAGGTAGCTCACACGTAGTACTGCCACGCCGTGTTCATTGGCACTCTCACCTTACTTTTTCGGCTGCTCAAAGAACCCTCAAACTGCGGTTCTCAGCCATGGATGTTCCGAGGACCCCTTGTGGACCGGTGGAAGTTATGAGAATCTCTCAACGCCCCTTGCATTGAGAGAAGGGGGGTGGGGGGTCGGGTCATAAACTGACGCAACATGCAGTGAGAAATAGGTGTCTTTTATTTCTCTCTGGCAAAGCATGGTTGAACTAAAATGCCACGCATATACGATTTCAACATTTTGTCAATAAATTGTTCAGTCTGCAGCCACATTGAACCTGCTTATACCTATGTTTTCTCTTCAAATATGCAAGCCTAGAAGAAGTATGATTGCGTGACTATGCCGTAGAAAACTGAAACAAAAACTTTACAGCCGTCTCTTGGAGGAGGGAAAACATGAAAATGTTGTGCGCTGAAGCATACAAAAAATCACAAGGGGCAGCTGTCACGGGTCATAGAGCGTCTCCAAAAAACTCGTTTTAAGGCGAAAGCCTTTAATGTATAATACTCACGTCCGTCCATCCACCCGTCCGTCGTTCCCTCCGTCCGTGCCCTGGCACGGTGCCAGGTGGCCACCGAGGCGCGCAAACGGACGACGGTCGCGTCGGACTCTACAGCGCTCGCGCTTTGCTTGCGTAGCGTCGCTGTGCCCAGCGTTTCCAATCATGCAAGGAGGGAGACGCGCGCATCGCGTTACATTCTGACCGACCCCGCCTCAATGGGCACAGGCGTTCGCGGAACACACTCTGGAATTTACAAGGTGTCCGTCAATTTAAGCGCTGGAACGCGGATGGCGTCTGCACGATGCGCAAAGCGCGAGAAAACGAACGCATGCGAAACGGAGGCAGATTAGTCTCGCGTCTCACTGCGATTCGCAGTAAAAAATTAAAAATGAAAACATGCACATATACCGTTTGTGTGCCATCCGACTGAGAGTGTAAAACAAAAAGGACATATGGCATAGTCAGTCGAATGGCTACAAGCTTTCGCCGAACACACTTTGGAATATACAAAGTGTCCTTCAATTTTTGTTTTCGAGGTTATATTTCGCAGACCCCCCAAAAATGGCTTCACGGACCCCCCTGTGGTCTGCGACCCCCATTTGAGAACCACTGCTCTAAACCGTCAATAATTTTTTGCAAGCAGCATTAGAATTGACATGCGCCACGTGTACAAAAAAGAAATTGGCCAAGGTTAACTCTTCTCAGCCTGTTATCACGAGAGAAAGGTATGTATGGCTTTGTTTTGCAAAAAGCTACGCACACAGTGTTTCATTAAACGGCCCCTCACCAGGTCTGAACATTTTAAGCTGACGAGCGCAATGCCACTGGGCGTTCACGATCACGTCTGTCAAAATTTGCGACGCTACACGCCGCGGAAATGGGTCAAATTTCAAGCTGAACGCTGCCTGGCCTTCTCGCGGGCGCGCGCCCAGAGAATGAGTGGATGACGTACGAGAAGGAATGGCCCTACGTATTTGGTAGCGCTTTGACGTCGCTCCTCTACGTAAACACCTGTGCTCTGACGTCGCCCACAGTAGCACGTGAAACTGCGATAATTATTTGACGCGACATGTGTAGTTTGTGCAATTTGTTGCTTGAATATAGATGAACAAAACTTGAGAGCAATAATAAAACCCGAAAACAGAATATGTGTGTGTTTTCTGTTTTATTTTTACTGCGAATCGTAGCGTGATGCGAGTCTAATCTGCCTCCGTTTCGCATGCGTACGTATTTTCGCGCCTTGCGCATCGTGCAGACGCCACCCCTTACAACGAAACTAATTTTCTACTACCGCCTTCCAGCGTCCATTAGGCTCATATATCCTCCTCGTCTAACCAACGCCTCCTCTATTTTTTCAATGCCAGCCAAATGTGCCCGTTCCAGCCGTTCACCACCCTCTCCTCCAGCCCTTTCCTACTCTCACCCATCGCCTAGCCTTCGCGTGTGCTTTGCGTTCATGGGGGAGAGCACCCGCCATGCAGTGCCTCACGACGGAAATCATATGAAGTAATTTTTTGTTCAGTTGTGTGCAGATCCGTGGGGCGGCGTCTTGCATCCCTCGTGTTCACTATGTTGGCTGTCACGCTGGCTCTGTAAGAGTCACGGTGCTTTGAGATAGCGCGTCTCCGTTCGTGGCGCTATGCGGGCAACCAATGGGGACGCGTCACTGCGACGCTGCAGTGCATGCGCTGTCTTTAAGAGTTTAAGAGGTGCCTCACGAGCGCTGTGAGGCGGCGGCGGCATTGCTTCGAACTACAAAGAAGGAGCACGAAGGAACAAATCAGACAGACGCATGATATTGGAGAGGGAAAACGCGTTTATCGCATCTCCGTGCGAAAGCGCTCGGACGCATATGTGACGCAAGCAGCCCTACCCAACATGTGGCGTCGCATCACGACCACTCCCTGAACTAAGGCGGACCGGCGGCTCCTATTGAGGGGCGAGCGTTTGCACGGGCATTGAATAAAATAGAGGAGGCGTTGGTCTAATGTTCATGCGGCACTGGCTGATGATAGCGCTAGTCTCGCGTCCGTACAAATGTCGCAGCTTTCACGCTCAGTAATAGGCTGAAAGCCAAGTGATTTGCGAGGGCGCATTTGGCATAACTTGTAGAGATGAAGCGCAGAGAACGCCGACACAACACTGCTCGCGTCTCGGGGGCTCGGGCTGGTTCGGGCACGTCATGCGCTCGTGGCCTTGTGCGCGCATGACGTGTTCATGCGTATGCGTCATGTGATTCTCCCGCTCGCGTGCCGAAGAGGGCAGGGAAGGGATTTGGCTTGCGAAGGCTACACGGGGCGAGCGGCAAGGGTTTCAAGCTCGTCTCCTCGCATCATGGTTTCGAGCCGCTTCAAAAGATTGGTTTTCTCAGCTTCTAGTGGACCCAGTAGAAAAATTATTGTGGCATAATGCTCTTTAATGGGTGCGCAACAACTGTCAGTGTCTAACTAAAGTTCATTATGTCGCCTGGTGAGGGGGCCCTTTAAGGTTCGGCTTAAATGCAAATCTGATGGTGAAACCACCCTGAGGTCGAAATTTAGGTGTGGCGTCGTACGGACGGACACGGACGGACGGACAGATGAACACGGACGGACGGGCGGATGGAGGGACGGATGGATGGATGGACGGACGGACGAACACGGACGGATGGGTGGACACGGACTGACGGACGGACGGACGGATGGACGGACGGGAACATGATACATTAAACGCCTTGTTTTGTCGTACGGTTGGATGGACGGACGGACATGGACGGACGGACATGGACGGACGGACACGGACGGACGGACACGGACGGACGGACGGACGGACGAACGGACGGACGGACGGACGGACGGACGTGAGCATGAGAGATTAAAAGCTTTCGCCTTAAAAAGTTATGAAGAGGAGCACGCTGGCGTCTGTTGGTGGTTTACGCTCACCTAGTTACGCAATACCGCAACTGCTAGGCTCCGAGCGAAGGCAGCGGCGACGCCTCTCCGCAGTGGACCACGTGGCGTGACGCCACGCCTTCCACACTTGCACTATACGGCCGAAGGTCATTGCGACGCGATGAATGTCTTTGGGAGACATAACGCAGTAGAGCTTTCACTCTAAAATATTCCGGCAGATTTCACACACACTGACACATTTTTAGGGGCGAAGCTCCTTAAAGCGGCACCCGTTCGTCCCTCGTCGTAGTCGTAGTCGTAGTGCGTAACCAGTCTTACGCTTTGACCTCCAAGGTGGTGCCGGTGGGAGATTTCTCCTGTGCGTTGTTGAACAATAAAAAATTCGCAGCGTGCGCGTTAACTAAAAGCCGAATTCTTCTGTCTCTCATTCCCCATTAGCAGCCATTGGCATTTCTCCTGTGCGTGATTAAACAATAAAAATTTTGTTCAAAACGCCGTTGATTGATGAAATAAACCAACGAAAGACGCCAGATGTTTTCTAAAAGCAAAACGAAAAGACGCCAGATGTTTCTAAGGCAAAACGAAAAGACGCCAGCTGCTTAACGAAAGACGCCAGGTGTTTTCTAAAGCAATGGTTTTATAATCAAAACCATATCGCGATACAGGTTTGTAGTTGACGATGCTCGTTGCCGTCGGTGTGTGCTCGTATGGATAAGGATGCCGCTGCAACCAGTGCAAGAACCACTTAGCTTACATTTCACCGACCACAAAGCGGTCATAATGAAAGGACAACGGAAACCAGCAATAAAAGTTTGATAAAACATTTAATCAATCGTTTCACGTCATTTTTATCGGGCGAATTAACGGAAGAAATTTCACGGTTTAACCGATGATTACTTCCAGGAGCTTCGCCCAATCTCATCATCATTCACCTCGTGGATCTGCCGTCAATTTTTTTGACACATTGGAGTAAAAAAAGCTGCACTAACTGCAGCTTTTTAGGAGTGAAACTCCTTAGGCTCGCACCATGTCCGTTGTCGCCGTCTTCGTAGCTCCCCGTTGGACCAAAACACCTCCCCGAAGGGAATCGTGAGGAAATGCGAATGCATTTCGCGCGCGCTTCACTCCATTTATATATGGTGGTTGTGGTTCGAAGAAGGAAAAGGCGCCTAATTTCTGCAGCCCGGTCGGGAGCACGGCGCAGCGCCTGTTTTTTTTCTTGCTTTTTTTCAGTTTTTTTTATTTATTTATTTTTTTTATTTTTTAAATTTTTTTTGTTCTTTTTTTTCTTTTCTTTCTTTTTTTCTTTTCTTAAGTTTTGTCTTTTTTCATATATATACGTGCGAGCGAGCGGACGGGAGAGTGGGGCGCAGAGAGGAGAGAGAGCGAACGGCGAGAGAAGGAGCGGCGAAGCACTGCACCTACCCTCTCCTACACTGTCCACACACGCGGGACCTCCGCCGAGCTCCCGCGATGCAAGCGCCATCACACACCAGAGCGCGCTCCTTCTCCCCACTCACTCTCCGCTACTCCGCCCGCACCTCCTGCTCCGGTTGCTAGGGGCGAGGACTAGCGCGCGCGCCCGCAGCTGTTGCTATGGGAGAGGGAGTGAGAGCGGAGAGATAACACCTGCCGGCGCGCGGAGGCCGCCGCGGACAATCGCCAACGCCGGATGCCTGACATAGCCCGACTAAGAAATGCATTCGCATTTAAAACACAGGTGGTATACATACCGTACGTAGCGCGTTCATAGCGCGCATATCGGTTTAAAATAGACCGTACTCTGTCCGTGCATCTGTCTGTCCATCCGACCGTCCGTGCATCTTTCCGTCCGTCCGTCCGTCCGTCCGTCCGTGCATCTGTCTGTCCGTCCACGCATCCGTCCATCCGTCGGTGCGTCCGTCTGTGCATCTGTCCGTCCATCCGTCCGTCCGTGCATCCGTCCGTTTGTGCGTCCGTCCGTGCATCCATCCGTTCGTCCGTGCATCTGTCGGTCCGTCCGTCCGTCCACCCGTACGTGCGTCCGTCCATCCAAATTTAATTGCCATTTTAAGAGTAATTTTACCATCTCTGCTTCCAATTCACGAGAATTAAAACACGGCCGGGCGTGAACCGCAAACAGGATATAATAGCGCGATCTATATATCTACGAACCGGGGAAATACCACATGAGGAGGGAGTCAACACGAAGGGTCCGTCCCGTCCAACCAAGCCTCTTTTATACGACGGCACGAAGAACGCTTTTTCATCGGACCAGCTAGGACATAAAAATCTAATTACCCGGTGGACCCGAGTACGACCCTTCTTTCCGCTTCCGCTACCCCCGAGCTACAACAGTATGGTCGCTAATCCCGGACTAATAAAATATTTCCCCACCTCGTCTTTTACTCTCCTCTTTTACTCCTACGCTATCTTGACCCGTACTGATGAACCACTGTGTTTTCGTTTCTATATGGCCCTTCCGTTTGCTCAGGCGCGTAATATTATTGGCTTCCGTTTACGCCTTCCACGCTTTTTGCCCCGATCCCCTCTATTAATCAGCTTTGGGCGCGAAATTGATCTTCCACCCCGTTCTCCGACCCGTGTCTGCCCACGTGTATTCGTGTAGCGGTGTTTGCAATTGGCGGTTCTTTCAGTTACTTTGAAATGCTCGATCGCCTAGCCTACGGGCGTCGCAAATAAAACAAGAATGAAAAAAAGAGGAAAAGAAAAAGAGGGAGAAAAAATTCAGCCAGATTCATGCCGTGAAAACCATGGCATGGCGAAGCTGTAAGCGTGCGAGCGTCATCAAATTCATTTAGCATCATCATCATTATCTTCATCATCATAATTTAGGTAATTATTTGTGTCATCGTAACTTTTTTTCTTTATTCACTCTCCCTTTTGGTCACCTGACTTGCTCGACATCTACTACTACATCTATATTACTACTACTACTACTACTACTATTACTACTGCTACTGCTATACTACTACTACTACTACTTCTACTATTACTACTACATCTATATTACTATTTCTACTACTGCTACTACTACTACTACTACTACTACTACTACTACTACTACTACTACTACTACTATTACTATACTACTGCTATTATTGCCACAGTTCCGCGTTTGATATCACAGACGATGAATTAGATCGGTATCTTTTAGAAAACGCAACAGCACTCTCATTGCCTTTTGGAACTGTGACAAATAGTCCCATGGTTTCGATATCTGGTAGAAAGTGAAAGCGTTTCCGACCAGGTGATTTAGGTGAAGCCTCTCGTTTGCGTAAGTCGGGCCGTACTACATGCAGAAAAAAAATGCGAACTAAGCAATGACGTGCATCTCGCAATGGCCTGCCTCTCGACCCCGGCTTTCCGGGGGACCAAATGCAAGCCATTGTCGGAAGCACGGTGCGAAGGAAACCGTTCTTGGATTGCAACGTCAAGAGTCCAGCCGCCACTATAGTCAGAAATCTGCATTTCCATGAATGTTTGTGAAGGAACAGGTATCGAACCCCAGCGCCGGACACCCACCGGCATAGGCGTGCGCACGGGGGGGGGGGGGGGGGGGGACAGAGGGGCGAGAAGAGGGGGGGCGCAAAGCCAGCGCCCTATACATTGTAGGGGGAGGGGGCGACAGGGGGGCGCAAGGTCAGCCCCATACAATGACATAATAGGGAGGGGGGCCGCTACGACGAACCTTCGCCTCCCCTGAAGGGGAACCCTGCGCACGCTTATGCCCACCGGTCAAACGGGTACAAGCGAACCAGTGGCGGTACCAGAGAAGGGGCGGTAGGGGTGATTGCCCCCCCCCCCCCCAAAAAAAAAAGCCTGTGTGAGCACTCCCCCTCTCACTTCAGTGCTAGTCGTTCACCTACTATCACCAATTAGGATAAATGAGTGGGACCACTGTGAGCACACATTAACAGAATTTATGCTACGATGGGGTTTTTGTGCTACTAAAAACAAAATTAAGTTATGATCCCGCCCCCCTCTCCGGTGTTACTTCAAGCGACCGCCCCCCCCCCCCCCCCCTAAAATGAGTGGCTGGATGCGCCCCTGAAGCGAACAGGTATATATCATATCAATACAAAAAAAAAGAACCAGGTACGACTGAGTAAGGATGTGGGGTTGACTTGAAGCCCCACCAGGTGTAAGAAAGTGGGGAGGGGGGCAGCCGCCCTGCTCCTTCACTAGTTCCCTAGTTTAGCTCGGTCCGATGTATTAAGAACGTCGTGATACGAAAGAAGAACACAATGATGCGAGCTAAAACACGTGGCCTACTTTTTGTGCCTTCCAGAACGAAGGCCCCATTATCCGACCACCATTTTTCAGGCCTACATGTCGTTCGCCGACGCATTTCCTGGGACCACGGTTTCGGCGAGTACAAATAAATACTGATATCGCGTTCTGGGCAAAGCGTTTAATGAGGTTCACCGCTCCTGGTTGCATCCACAGCCAGAGAAGCCTAGTCCGGCGTTGCCTAACACAGCGTTCTTCATACACACCGGGCAGATCCGTTCTCTTCATCTTGAAAACCATTCCGCGCGCGGAACAACACCGTGGGTACCAGGACTGCTCGTTACTTACGGGAGATTGATGATGGCCGGCGATTATGGCGACCGAGCTGGGCGATAGCGAAAACCCAAGCCGTGCAGCTGCACACCTCTTAGTTGCTACCCTGGCGCACAATCTGCACCAGCGCCATCTATTCGAAGGGCTCTTTTTTCTTCTGTGTTGTCTATGTTGACGCCCATGCTTATTTCGCTTGGTGAAAGCGCGTCATACTAGGCTATTCTTCCAGTTTTCTTTCTCTCTCCGACGTTGAAATCATTCTTCGTTCGTGCCAAACTGGCGGTCTTTGTAGATGCCTGCTTTGCAGGTAGGTGTGCTTTGGCCGTTGGTGACATTGAATCCGTTTGCCTTGCGATCATTTTTTTCGTGGAGAGGGGAAGGGGGTTACATTTCTGTTGCTAGACCTCTCTCGGAGCTTTACTCTATTTAACGGTTTCGCATCTTTTGTGGTCGTCCGCTGCAACCGAATAATATTTTTTTTGCGCCTGTTGCCTCGGGCAATCTTCGTTCCTTTCTTTAGTCGCCGTATACATGGTTTGGATTAGGACTCCTTCTTCAACTTCAACAGACACTTATATCTTTGCGTCTATGGTCTTCAGTCTTGAGAATGAAAACGGTTTCTCGATAAGACAATGTTCGAGTAAATGCCCTCCCATGCAGTACAAAAACCGACTGCCCCCCGTGTATAGGTCCCGCATCATCCGTCATTTGGTTTAATCGAATTCCTTTTTGTCTCCTTGGCATGGTCGGACATTTTTTCTTCCGTTCTCCCTCGCCATATCTCGGCTTCTCTCGCGTCGGGCTGACAGGTGTTACTTCGAAGGGTGTACTTCCGTTGTCTCGTTTGTTTTTATTTGCGTCTGTGTATCAGGTCGTAAACACATTCCCGGAAAGCTGCCCGCATCGGCGTACGACAGCAGCGGTGAGGAGGCGGTGTGCACGAAATGTGCGAGAAGCCGAAGCAAGATGGATTTTCTTAGACGGACGTGCTTATCTTCCAAGTCGAGCAAAAGAGAAAAAAGAGTGATAGGCTCTGTGAGAGACAGTATCTGAGCCAAGTAAGAAGCCGAGAAAAAGCCTTAGCTCCACAGGCCGCGATTAAGGCTAGGAGGGTCAAGGCTAGAATGAAACGCGAGTGCTGCGGGCGGGGAGTGAAGAAAAAAATCTCGACAATGCGCGTTTTAGGAGCGAAGCTCCTAAGTGTGTGGGTCTGTCCCTTCTCTGTAGTTGTTGTCGTAGCAGTAGTAGTAGTAGCAGCAGCAGCAGTAGTAGTAGTAGTAGTAGTAGTAGTAGTAGTAGTAGTAGTAGTAGTAGTAGTAGTAGTAGTAGGTAGGTAGGTAGGTAGGTAGGTAGGTAGGTAGGTAGGTAGCCACGTATAGTGCAATGTACCCACTCCACGTGATAAAGGTGACGATGACGCAGTATAGTGGAATGTACCCACTACACGTGATAACGATGGAAGTATAAGCGCGTTCCAGTATAGTGGAATGTACCCACTACACGTGATAACGATGACGATGACGCTGATGACCGTGAAGCATAAGCGCGTTCCAGACCACACATTCTCTTTCTGCCATGGAATGAAAACGATCGAGCTTCGCCCACTCATCATCATTCACTTCGTGGATATGGCGTGATTTTTTGTGTACGTTCATGGTTGTCTTTCGACGTGTGTGTTCCTTATCATGTACCGTTTCTATAGTTACTAGCCCTCAGTCCAGGGGCGTAGGTAGAAATTTTTTTCGGGGGGGCGGATGAGGCACCTCTGAAGTGGGGGGCCGGCCAGGCAAATTGTCATATTGCGCTATGTATGCCATGGCGAAACAGATTTCGGGGGGTGGGGGGGGAGGGGGGCGGCCCGGGTTCGCTGTGCTACCCCGTGGCTACGCCACTGCCTCAGTGTAACAGGTAGAAATTCTTAGGGGCGTCCGGCTCACCAAATCCCGCGGGTTCTGCGCATCTTACGCTCCCTTCGCAGATCAGAAGAAAGGATTGTCATATTGATGGATCTAAATATGGGCGCCGTACTCCTCCCACGCACACTAAAGTACGAAGCCAGTGGCGAGCAGGAAATACTGGGTGAAGAATACAACGTGACCAGCTGGAACTTCTAAGATAACTACATATGAACGGTCATTGCAAAACCATTGCCAAACCACGTAGCACGCACGCTATTCTGTCATGACAAGACGTTACGTCGTATCCGTTAAGTCGCAACCTTGTTCAAAATTTAGGAAGGTAGATGAATAGGCTAGTTAGTTATTAATACTGAACATAAACGTTTAAGGAGAACGCCCCAGAGGAACGTCTCAAGCAAATGCAGGATTACTCTGAGTGCGCTGTTAAAATACAAACTGCGAGTTCGCTTATTTCATTCGCTGTGTTTAATTTATTGTTTTTTTTCTGCATCGCCCACCTCATTACTAAGGGCGGAAGCCTTACATGCAACGTCCAAACGCGAAAATTTACACCATCTTCCCAAAGGGAACCCTGATGGGATGCGAAGCAGCAGCGTTGCGCACGGGTGGCGTCACGGGTTGAACGGCGCTAACGCGGGTGCTGCGGTGAGCGCTGGAAGATTCGTTTGAAGCGATGGCTGGCGTAGGTCTTGTCGTTTCTTCAGAGTGGACACGGGCGCTGGACCGGAGCTGGCGCGCGTTTCGCCTTGACTACCACGGCCTTGTGATCGGTGAAGTGCACACTGAGAGGTTCCTGCAGACATTCGACGTCGAAGTTGGCAAAGACCAGATCGATGCACGTTCCCCTTATCGTGGTGGGTATTTTCCGTTCCGCCGACACGCACTTCAGCGAGTGCACGTCACGCATGTAATCGCGAGCCATTCTCCTCCTCCTCCGCTGACGTCAACGTTGAAGTCTCCCGCGACTATAAGAGGCGCGCGTCGACACGCCTCGCCGCAATCAGTCAGCGTCTCCTCGAGACAGCGCTCGAGGCGAGCGCGCGGCAGGCGAGGGAGAGAGTGACGTCACGCTCCCCTCGCAGTGCGCGCTGCTGCGGCGTGACCTACTTGGCACCGGTCCAACACCTGCGGCGAGGGGAGCGCGTTGCGGCGCGTTCGTCCGTACGCACGGAGGGAGGGACAGCGTTACACAGCCTAGTCAAATAGCTGTTTCGCATCTAAAAGTGAACGTCGGCGCGGCGGTGGCGTCAACAGGAGTGATGGAAAAATACGTTGCGCCCTTCAGGATTATCCCGGCAAATATCCCGATGAATAACTTTTATTTGAATGTGTTGTCACCAGACGACTGATGAGGCGCCGAGTGAAAATGTCGTTTAGGTTAGACCCGACCACAAATAGCTCAAAGATTACATTCGAGAACTTTTTGTCCTGTGACTGCTGTCCACCTAGTCCTCACAGAAAAGGCGCCGAACAACAACAACAACAACAACAACAACAACAACAACAACATCGATGGCGACGATGACGACGACGACGACAACAACAACAATAACAGCAACAACAACAGTAGTAGTAGTTGTAGTAGTAGTAGTAGCAGTAGTAGTAATAGTAGTAGTAGTAGTAGTATTGGTCATGAGCATCCTCTACGAATGTTTCTTGGACGAAGAGCCAACCCTGAATACTAAATACAATCCGTCTCATTTTCCCTCGAAAAAAAAAATTATTTTGCTTCGCCACAGCAAGAGTAGAAAGAAGGTGAAGCACGCTCTACAGGCGCCAACAACAAATCACAATGGTAGCACTGGCACTGAGACGCAAATCCTCACGCAGTAATATATGTAAAGTGGACAAAGATTATGTATCATACGCGCTGCCGTCCGTCCGTCCGTCCATCTATACATTAATATAATTCAGCATCTTCGCTGAAGTAATGTATGGGTCTGCTGAACTATTGTTACCTCGCACCTTAGGGTGCTATCGGGCATAGCGCGGAACAATGTTTCGAAGAAGCGTTTCTCTCTCTCTCATTACAAAAATAAAAATAAAAGGCAGGAAGCACTTTTGTTGCAGATCACCTTTATGCACAAGATTTGTGCGGCACGTCAACTGTGGTATTTAAAACGAGGAACATAAACAAATGAAAAGTCTCCTAGGCCGCGTAGGGTTATAACAAGACACTCATATTACATTCGGCTTTAACGACGCGCACGAAAAGGCTAGGATTCAGAACGCGCTGACCATTCAAGCCAAAGTGACTGCAAAGCTCGCGTTATACGGCACGGTCGCTAGTATAATGAAGGACTGGCCTCGTTGACCGGTATAAAAGCTGCGCCGCGCGTTCTTCCATTAATTTCGCAAGTACCATCGTTATTAATTAATTAATTAATTAATTAATTAATTCATATACTTTACCCTCAATCGCACATAACTTTAGAGGGAGGAGTGGGGTATATAAATAACAAACTATCAACAATGCCAAACTGAATGAGCGATTGAACCACCTCGACAGACGACCACTTACAATTGACAAAGTGCTTGGACCGTGGCCACATCCTGATAAACAAAGGCGCACAGTGAGCGCTCTTCGTGATTTTTTAATGGACACAAATTTAGTGAACTGTCTATAGTTCTTATTGCTGAACATAGTGTTGAGACATTAATGAGCATATCATAGTCAAGATGCAAGTGCATAATCATAGTGCATAAGTGCATAACTCATAGTCAAGTGCATAAAATTGTCTGTACGGATTCTATCCGCGATGTTAACACGCTGTATGAACTGGACTATGCCCATAGATTGTCATGCGTTATACGCCCTATATTGTATATATGTACGTAGTGCTCCTGATTATTTTTCTTCTTTTATTGTTCTTATTTTCTTATCTTTGTGTGTATCTTGTATATTACTACCATGATGTTGGGATAGCCGGCTCTTACGTAGCCTACCTTCCCATATTTTTCATATAAAAATAAAAAAAAAGATAGAGAGCAGCACTGCGTGTCATTTCTTATGCAAAAGACCGAAAAGAAAACCGAAGCAAGAAACCTAAGCACACAGAGAGACGAGAGTGATAGTTGGCTCTCACAATGCCCCCCCCTTTCAGGGAAGCCACTGAAAGAGGAAGCGGCTCCTCTCTGAATAGACGCAGAAGAAAATGTTCGCAAAAGTTGTGATCCGGTGGCTAGAGCAGCGCGCCAAGTTTCACGGATAGCCCCCCGTCTTATCATCGGCTGGGCTTGTATACTCTTGCTGAAGTTATGAATGGGAAGCACGACCTGAAAAAGTTTTGTTGTGAGTGGAGAGAAAAAAAAGTGGGGTGGCCTGGCTGGCAGTGCGATGAGGAAGTGTGAGTTGGCCTGGCCTCGCCTCTATTGTTGTGAAGCCGAAAAGCTGTTGCCCGCACTTATAGTGGCATACGCCTTCGCTTTCCGTGAAAAAGTGTGCAGCGTTGAAGCCGCACCGAGTCACTTGGCGCTGCGAATTATGCCGCGCACTAAAGTATATAAAAGCAGCGCTGCGGTTAAAGTTATACACGAACTCTTTTTGGTGGGTGCTGGCGGTAGAAATGCTATTATTTCATTAAGATTTGTTTAATTTATTTTACTGTGGCAAAGAGAAACATAAGGTCTGCCCGAAATGCACGGCAAATTGAGGGCGTAACCCACCCTACTATGGCATTAGGCCTCGCTAGAGCAGGAGAAACAGCAGTTTACAAGTATTGCTACCAATGCAACAAAACTAAAAAGAAATGTCGACGCTTGCACTTGAAAGAGCCAAGCCGAAAGGCTTGAAAAAGAGCCAAGCCGGACGATTATGAAACCTATTCTGGTTGCCTTCTAGGTTGTTGCTAGGCTTTAGCCTAGGTGATGCTAGGTTGTTTCTAGGTTGCTTCTCAGCGCACGGAGGTTCGAGTTAAACCACAGACAGTCACAGACACTGCAGGGGTCTCCAAACTCCAAAGACGGAAACTTGCGCTCGAACCGGGCGTTCGCACCTCCCATAGATCTACGGGCACGTCGTCATTCGCGTAGGGCTTCCATTCGCTTCGGGGGTCTTCTCGCAGCCACCGTTGCCTTTCCCGTCCACTAAGGTTCTCTCGTTGTACGCACCGCTGAAGCACTCCGTACAGATGCTTGAGCGAAGCCGAAACGTGCGGTCACGTTGTTTATCACTGCTTTAATCGCGTTGGTTTGCTAACGCTTTTCTCAATTACTTGTCACGTCTGTCTAGAAATCTCAATTGGTGTTTCCCACCCGTCTGTTGCCTTCTTTTTTATTGCATCAGCGGTGCGCAGTGGGATTTGGCTAAATTGTGCGGCACAGATCCGTTCACGATGATGACAGTTTTTGGGTCCCGACAGAGATTTTACGCCGAGCTAGAACAGCCTCGCTGTTGAAAAGGCTACCGGAACAGAAAATGCCCGAACTACTCATAACGCAAATGTACTTTTAAACCATACTGTAAATGTATGAACTGTTCCCTAAAGAGCAAGTAAATAGTCAGGTCGACACCGAAAAAAAAAATTCATTTTGTTTCAAGCATAGTTACACACTCTAAAATGTATCATTTATAACATAACGCTATGACTTACACAAGGTCCTGACTCTTCTGCTGATGAATAAGTTAGGTGTCATGTGATTGCCACATCGATGGTACGCCTCTCGCCAGATCTCAATGCTCAGACATAAAGGATTCGAATGTTTATTATATAGGATTTACCAGAGTCCTTCAATGAAAAGCATTGAAGGACTCTGGCTTTACTGAGCAAAGTCCGTGGCCACACATCTCCAATCTCCCGTCACCAGTGGCGTAGCCAGGGGGGTAGCACACTGGGCACGTGCCCCCCCCCCCCCCCCCCGAAATTTTTTTTTCGCCATGGCATACGAGCGAAAAATGACCATTTCAAGGAGGTGCCCCACCCGAAATTTTGGAGGTGCACCCCCCGAAAAAAATTTCTGGCTACGCCCCTGCCCGTCACACATATTTTTTTTTGTATTTTTTAAAAATAATATATTTCTTAGATCTCTATATTCATCGCAATGTACCTGCTATCCCCTTATTTCCGCCTCTCACGTTAATTTTTGCTCCACTAGCTTTTGCTCTAGCTCGCGCGCCAGCTATTCAATCACTCACCAGCTCGCGAGCGATTGAATAAACTTGAAGCAATAAGAATAAGAAACAGCGAACACTTCAGAAACTGACAAGACCCTGTTCCACGAGATGGAGCTTCGTTTTCTCGTCGTATGCCAGCGTTCAATTGACCAGAAAAGCAGCTTTGCGGCTTAGAGGAACCAACAGATCGTTTATTGCCAGATCGCTCCCGCAAGGAACTTCGCACGCTGCATGATCCGGGATAAACGTATTCTGCACCGTTATTTCGTTTCCTCGATCGCTCTGTTTTTTAGGACAGCTTCTCAGCTCTCCTTAAGCTGCTATCTTGAAACACGCACGCACGCACGCACGCACGCACGCACGCACGCACACACGCACACGCGCGCGCACACACACACACACACACACACACACACACACACACACACACACACACACACACACACACACACACACACACACACACACACACACACACACACACACACACACACACACACACACACACACACACACACACACACACACACACACACACACACACACACACACACACACACACACACACACACACACACACACACACACACACACACACACACACACACAATTATGAAAGTGTCAGTATTTTTTTAACGTGGTACTTTCCTCTTTGCGTCGCAGGCCAACAATGACTGGAATCTCAAGATCCACCTAAACGCTTCTAGATTTGTACTTGAATACTGTAAAGACAAATGGTGAACACTTCTTAAGGAGAATGCATTGGTGAAATTACAGAATTTTGGGATGAGCGTTTGCGGCCGCCGCACTTCAAGAAAAGCCACTTTTTCGTCATTTTCGGCATGCTAGCAGCGAAGTCATGATCTAAGACGTCAAAGAGAATTCTTATGGGAGCAGCAAGGCGGCGTCGTTACTCGTACGTTCTTTTGGCACTTTGCCCCGCATATCTAACTGATATTCCCCTTCCCCTCCTTATCCAGTTCAGGGTAGCCTACCGGGTTGAGCCCTGGTGAACTTTTCTGCATTTAGGGGCGAAGCTCCTTAAGGTCAAGGCCTGTCTGTAGCCACGCTAGTGCGATGACGATGACGCGGCCATCACGGCACAGCACATGGAATGTACCCACTATACGTCATAACGATGACGATGACGCTGACGACGTTGAAGAATAAGCGCGTTCAAGACCACACATTCTCTTTCTGCCATGGATGAAAACGATCGTGAACGCGCTCTCGCCCGCGAAAGGCAAAACGGCAACGCCGACAACAAGCTGCTACCCCGGAGTTGAGGACGCGGGAAGCGGCGGATCAACGGCGGAAACACATTGTATACACTGTACACACGCGTTGTCACTCATTTACATGCGAGAGTGGGCAATGTCACGGGTGATTTACGGTAAGAACGATCCCCAGTGCTTCGCCCACTCGTCATTATTCACTTCGCGGAAATGCCAGATTTTTTTTTATCCTCCTCCTCCTCCTGAGACACCAAGCGTTATCTCGCGGCTAGAACGGGGAGCCTTTGGAATTGCGGAAGTGTATTCTACCAATACAAGTGAAATCAGTTTGCTCTATAGCCTCCCTTTAATTATTTTTCACCCGTGACCTGGAGAGGGATGGAAGAAATAACCTCTTGCACGTGTTTACAGCTAATTTTCTTAAGATACGCTTGTCTTGTAGTTTGTTCTTAGCCGCATGCGTTAGCAAACGTCGCCTCCTACAACCCTTGGAAGGGCTGTGTGTTCCTGTCCGTATGGAAGTATGTTGTACTTACGTAAAAATTACCGATTGCTAGTTGCCGATGTTAGGTTTCTTATCCGAAGTTTTTCAGAAGTAAGCATGTACATCGGTTCTGATAGAAACGTTATTAACGGTGATGTTTTCATGCAGCAACGTATATACTTGTGTATATTAATGTACAGTCGCGCTCAATATGACTTGCAACATGGAAGCGCGTGGCATCACGACTTGAAAGATTACGCATGGCTTCCACTAGCCCTCATTTTCATTACTAAACGCGTTTCTCTCACTTTGTTATGATCCCAAATAAGGAAAATAATATTTGTTGAAATAAAAACAAGTTGAAGCCATGCGCCCCCCTTTGAACCCGTGAAGGCCGCGCGCTCCCGTGTTGCAAGTCATATTGAGCGCGCCTGCACATGCCTCCCAATAAGATATTTTTACACATGTATAAATAACGCTATATGTCCTAGAGCCCCTTGCGGAACTCAGGTTGAGATCGGGCGTCCCAACTGTATAA
The DNA here is from genome assembly GCA_030522465.1 of Rhipicephalus appendiculatus. Lineage (NCBI taxonomy): Eukaryota > Metazoa > Arthropoda > Arachnida > Ixodida > Ixodidae > Rhipicephalus > Rhipicephalus appendiculatus. The sequence continues at coordinate 2,428 of JALIZH010024738.1, read as the reverse complement.
ACATGATGCACTGTTTTCTATTTTGGTATGGATAATGAACAGATTAACTTATTGTGCATGGAATACAACGTAAACGTGATCCAGGTTAATGTACACAAGTTTCATCGAAGATTACATCTCGTAGCCACTTGAACTCGAGGTCAGAACTTCACGGAGCTACCCATATGCGCAACAAGCTGTGACGCAACAAAGATTTCAATGCAAGATGAGGTTCAGTAGCAATGACACGGCAAATATAGGGAATGAAAAGAAGAAGAAAGGAGTACATAGCAGCCAGGGGCAACCTACAAGATAGAGGAATAAGGCAACCAGATGCTGCCACTGTGCCACCGCAAAAGGGATCGACCGCAGAAAGGGCGTTGAACGCGAACACGCCAATCGATTGACAACCAAAGCCTTGCTCCATTCCTGTACAGCACCGCCCTCTCCCCTTTTCGTTTCTATCTCTTCATCTCTTCCTAGTCTTCTTCATTTCCGATACAGACATATCTCTTTTCTGAATACGTACATCTATCTTCTCTGCTTCCAACATACGTATTTGGAGCAAATGGGAACCCTTCCTTTGTATAGGGCATCGTTCCTTATCACGCTGCTGCATCCCGGTCGCCTTAGCAGAGCTGCGTCTGACGACCATTGGCTGCTTCGCGACCACGCGTGCGATGTAGAGCTCGGCGGAGGTTTGTTTTGATTGGATTTGGTTTGTCCACTGCTTTCTTGTTTTCTTATCTGAACATCGTTATTGCGGTATCGTATGTATCTTTTTGTCTCTCGCATCGCTAAGATGGCGCCTCTTGGTCGTCGTTTCCCACTTTCAGTCATCGCCGGCGAACCCTTTCATGCCGCGGCTGTCGCCTATTGATGTTCTCGGAGTTCAACGACACGGGGAATCAAAAACAAACTGCAAAAAAAAAATAATAACGATGTCGTGTTGAGCAACGCTGGAAGGCGACGCATCACTGCTCCCGGATGCTCTATGCTCGCTCTCTATGCGCCGTCTTCACTGCACCGAAGAATACCATAACCGAACTCTCGTCTTCACTGTACCAAAGAATACCATAACCAAACTCTATGGAAATTGCATCGAGACATATTCTCTTGTAGGCGTGTTGCTTTAGAAGAAACGAATGTTCCGATTCACAGTTTCTAGAGCGCAAATTATTCATTGCATACTTGAAAAAAGCCAGCGCAACAACGAAGGAGAACACACAGGAAAAATAAGTACAGAGGACGAGTGCTATCTAACAACTTGCATTTATTAAACAAGGGTGAATATACGAAAAACCAACACCATGCATGCACGGGATTAAAAATGTACCACGCATGCATATCTCGCCATCTAGCAAACAAACGGAAGGCTCAGATATACAATCATCGCGCATCATTTTCATGAAAAAGGTTTCCGCGAGTTTCCAAGCAAGGCCTTTTATGGTTGTGTTTCAACATTTTCAAGTAGGTACCAATCCTAACTCGCCCATCTCTCCACTGCAAGTTTCGATACGTACTAAAAAAAATGTGATCAAATACGTATGTACTCACACACAAGGGCCTGTTTAAGCTCTTGCATTCCTGCTATCCTTCCTTCCGCTGCTTTGCGTTCGCGAAAAAGCAATACCCCACTCGTAACTATTTATTAAGTCATCATTTTCAAATGCTATTGCTGACTGAGAATGTCTTTACATTGCTCTATATTTGTGTTTCTGCTTCTGGATATCGCAATAATTTTTACTTACGCGTGCACCCCCTCCTGCCATAGCCCCAACGGGATACCATGTAAGTAAATAAATAAATAAATAAATAAATAAATAAATAAATAAATAAATAAATAAATAAGTACCTCCGAAGATTCGCCCTTGCTCGCGTTTCTCTCGCCTTTCGTCGCGATGATGCTGAATAAATTGAATTTGAAGAGATAAACTCGAAGCGACCGCAGATGCTGGCCGTACAGGCCCGTCGCTTTATGGGCTCAAGGACAAACAACTGGAACACCGTTCGCAAACAAGCAAATAGACATAACGTGCAACTAAATCTAAGCACCCTGGTGTTCTTCGCCCTTAGCCCCCATCGAAATGCAGCCGCTGGGGCCGGGGTTAGAACCCGCGCACTTGAGCTTAGTAACGTGACGCCCTACGTGCTAAGCTAACATGTTCTTGCAGCTTTCTTTCTCTTTCCTTCCTTTATTTTTCTGCATTTCTATTTCTCTTTCTTTCTATCTATTTCTCGCTATCACTCGTTCTTTATCTCTGTCTCTCTCTATGTACTCGGTCTCTCGCCCATCCGAGTTATTGCATCCAACTCCGGACCGATCGACGTAGCGGCAGTGCCCGCGCCAGGCGCTCGGGTTCGTGGAGCAAAGCAGAACATAAAGAAGAAGACGAAGAGAGTGCGTGCTGTTCATGATGATGACAACATCTTGCCGCGCATTCACGGA
>JALIZH010024737.1:0-13364 GCA_030522465.1 Rhipicephalus appendiculatus | reverse complement strand
TGCAAAAGATATGGGAAATTGTAAACAGGTTAACAAGTAGAAAAGCTGCAACAACCAATGTTCAAGAAATTCAGATAAATGGAAATCTGATAACAGGGCAGTGTCTGGCTGACAAGTTCAATGAGTATTTTATGCAATCAGGAAGGGCTGATAGCGGAACCATAGGCATACAGCAACCAACAAGGTACGTTGGTTCTCTACCAAATTCTTTTGTTCTGCATCACGTCTCCCCGCATGAAACTGAACAGTTACTTAGTAGAATAAAAAATGATGTCGCGGCTGGTTATGATGACCTTAAAGCTGAATCCGTCAAGTGCGTATCCAGCTTATTAACAAACGTTCTCGCGCATATTATTAACCTCATGTTAGACACTGGTATCTTCCCTGACCAATTAAAAATAGCAAGGGTTGTACCGATATACAAATCCGGAGATAAAAAAACGCCCTTACAAATTATCGGCCAGTATCGGTATTGCCTATTTTTTCAAAAGTCTTTGAGTGGGCAATAAATGATCGTATAACAAAGTTCTTAGATAAATACAATATTATATCTAGCTCACAGTTTGGATTTCAAAAAACGCAAGTCAACTGAACAAGCGCTACTTTATGCAAAGGAGAAAATCATTCAAGGTATTGAAAATAAGGATTTTACACTAGGGCTGTTTCTAGATTTGCAAAAAAGCGTTTGACTCAGTTAACCATAGTATATTACTTTCCAAATTGCAATGTTATGGTATACGTGCCACGTCATTGAAATTAATGTCTAACTACCTTCAGAAACGCTTTCAGTTTACAAATATAAATAATTACAGCTCCGCATGGCTAAATGTAATAAATGGAGTACCCCAGGGATAAGTGTTGGGTCCTACACTGTTTTTGTTATACATCAATGACATAGCTCACATTGACGAAACCCTCGATATGGTAATGTTTGCGGACGACGCAAGCATATTTTTTTACTTCACGGACAAAACGTGAACTTCAAGAAAGGACTAATGATTATCTGCAGAAAATTTCCGAATGGTTAAAAGACAATTGTCTGCAATTAAATGCCTCCAAAACTAAATACATTATTTTCTCTCCTCCAAATAAGCGGGACCAACATGACATGCATATTACCTATGGCACTGAGAGTATTCAGCAAACGACTGAACAGAAATTCCTAGGTGTTTGGTTCCAGGAATCGTTGGCCTGGTCATGTCATGTGAACCACTTGGCAATTGATATAGCTCGATCAGTAGGATGCATTAAGAAGATTTCCACACTAATACCTCTTCGCTTAAAAAAAAACTCTCTATTACACTTCAGTATATTCGAAGATTGCCTATTGTTCACTAGTATGGGGTACCACCACTCAGCGCAACTATAATAACTAACGACACTACAAAAGCGAGTTCTGCGTATTTTTGAAAATTTTGTAGGTGATATTCGTGATTTGCGCACCAGGGAATTATTTGCGCGACATGAGATGCTTATGGCCAATCAAGTTTACATGTATAAACTAATGCAGCATATACACACCACAAGAATATACAAAGATATAGGCACGGTAGTTGAACCTCAGTATGCGTTTAGGCAGCAGATAAGGAGGCTTCCGAAGATTAGGACAAATTATGGGAAACAGTTATCATCTTATCAAGCTATACAGATTTTGAACAAACAGAAAGACATAATAAATTGGACAGATAGCCTTAGTAAGCTCAAAAGAATGTATAAATCGTTTCTCGTAACAACAGCATGTGTGTTGTAGGCGATTGTTACATTAATTTTTACTATAATACTAAAATTCCCGCTTTCTACTGTTTTTGTACGTCCGGTGTGCTGAAGCATTGCTATTCGATATATATATGTAACGCGATACAAAGGCTTGTTCAGTTTACCTAGCGCGTGTATACTGTGTGAATGAGCGAGTGATCTGCGTGAACCACTTGTTTAAGTAATTTGCATGTATAATGTGTGTTCTGTGTTAATTATGTAAATATGCAATGTATCTCATTTGTAATCGAGATGTAATCGACATCATTTTATTCTTTGTTTTTTCGGTTGTATACTGAGCGCAACCCGAATTAGGGATATAATGTGCACTTTATTGTATGTGATTTTGTAAACGCTGTATGAATTGAACGGGGGCAGGGGCCTCGTCAGGCTGTTTCAGCCTTTAGTCGCTGTCTCCGCAGGAATGACCTGAAATAAAACGATTTTGATTTGATTTGATTTGATACTATCACAAAAGTCGCCTGGCCTTAACATTTCTTGCGCATAATGTTCTGGGGTATGCCATAGGGAGGGATTTTTCCACTGGCGTCAAGGGCGACGATGCTATAATTCGTCTCTAAGATTGGTATGCCGTGAGCGCACGTGCATAATTTACTCTGTGTTAGCGTGAGCCGTAGGAATGTGATACCTGTATGTCCTTACATGGCTGGACCATACAAGAGCTGCAGTGGCTCTTGCCTTGTGTAATTGCAAAACTGTTCGCTCGTGAAGAGCATCGACTTTTTGTTTGTTTTTGTATTTTTCAGTTCGCATCAAGGGCGAACGTGCTATAATTCCTCTCTAGGGATGCTCTGTCGTGCGCATACGCGCGCTACCTTGCGTGCGTTAGCGTAAGCCATTGAGAACATGATACCTATGTCCTAATATGGCTGGACCGTACAAGAACTATAGCGGCTGTTGTCTTGTGTAACTTCAAATATGTTCGCTCGGGAAAGAGATTTCTTTCCACTGGCATCAAGGGCGAACGTGCTATAATTCTTGTCTAGGAATGCTGCGCCGGGAGCGTACGTGCGCCACTTAGTAGGTGTTAGCGTTAGCCATAGGGAATATGATATTCCTATGTCCTAACATGGCGGGAACGTCTAAGAACCATAGTGGCTCTTCAGTTGTGTAATTTCAAGACTTCGCTCAAGCAGGTGATCGACTTCCACTGGCATCAAGGGCGAACGAGCTATAATTATTCTCGAGGAATGCGATGCCGTGAGCGCGCGTGCACCACTTCATGTGTATTAGCGTCAACTGTAGGAAATATGATGGATATATGTCCTCATGTGGTTGGACAGCATGAGAGGTATAATGGGTCTTGTCTTGTGTAATTTTCAAACTGTTCGCTCGGAAAGGCAATCGTGTTAGATCGTGAGCCTACGGAACTGGTGCTTTGTGTGTGAGGTAATTGTGCGCCAGTGAAGGTCACCGAAAGTGAAGTTTGAACCACGGGAGCAACTAGCGCGTACGTGACCATTTCAAGGGACGCATCGAAACTACACTGGAAGTTGAGACCGGCGCCCAGAGAACCTTATAAAAAACGGGGCGATCCCATACTTCGAGAGCCTGCACGGCTCCGGAGAAGAGATCCACGCTGGGCAACTCCCTGGACTCAACGCAGCGAAGTCATCGCGGGGCCGCCGCCGACCTGTCTCGCCAGCTTCGAGGGTCTCGAACGGCGCCGGTGCTGAAGGACTCTGCTGCGCCCGTTTACGTATGTCATTCGCTTGAACCTAGAGGACTGCGAACTCTGATTATTGGTTCAGCTCTGGCTGTTTGGTCATCCATCCGATATTGCTGATTGTTCTACATATTGTAACTCTCATACATGCGGCACTTGTCTGGAATAATTGTGTAATGTATAGTTCACCTTTGTTGTGAAGCTAACTGTTCTTTGTTTGGAAATATCTTTATCTTTGTTTAAACGCATTATTAAAGCCTTTTGTTTTTCGTTTGGAAAAGGAACTTGACTGCTTCATACCGGCGATTGGCGCAAGCCATACGCCAGAGGCCCAATCCCGTGCCACGTCTTGGGAGGAGATTGCGCTTCTGCCCCGAGTCGTGACATTCTGGCGTCCGCGACAGGACCTCTGGCGCAGAGCAGCCACCTTGAACGAGTCGGGAACCTTAGCCAATTATCATTCTTGTGCACTGAGAGTTTGTATTTGAGCAACAGCAACTGGTTGAAAGATCTCTGATAAGTTCTTGAGCGCTCAATTGTGCGTCTAAGGTTTTCTTTCACTATGGAGCTGGAAAAGCTTGTATCTATCGGTACTCAGTTGGGCTTGTCAGGAGGGGAACTGAGAAAGTGGATAGAGGAGGAGCAGGCCAGACAGCGCGAGGAGGGAGCCTTGGCGCGAGAGGCTGCAGAGAGGGAGCGAGAAGCAGCGGAGAGAGAGCACGCAGCAGCACTTAAAGCAAGCGAATGTGAGATTGAAGCATTACGTCTTAAACTGGAGCTTCAAAAGCTCAGGAGAGAGAATGATGTTAGTGATGTTAGCAGCACCCAAGAGAGGGGTGCCGACATCGGCTTGAGGTTTAATGCGAGCAAACTGCTCATCGCATTGGATGAAAGAAAAGATGATCTTGATGCGTACATACGCCGTTTTGAAGGGATCGCGAAGAGTCAGAGGTGGCCGGAAGACCAATTGGTCGACTGTTTTGAGCAACTGCCTGAGCGGGGAAGCGTTAAGCGTTTTTGGGAGATTATCCCCGGAAGACGCGACGAGCTACCCTAAGGTCAAGGCTGCTCTTTTGAGGCGCTTTCGATTTACCGTTGAGGGCTTCAAAGAGAAATTTAGGACTGCAAGATCAGCGGATGGCGAGACCGCTGCGCAGTTTTCGGCGAGGTTGACTCACTACTTTGACCGCTGAGTCGAAATGGCGGGTATAGTGAAGGACTATTCGTCCATCCGCGAACTTTTGATTCAGGAGCAATTTTTGAGAAGCCGCCACCCAAATCTGACTCTTTATCTCAAAGAGAGGAAGGCTGAGTCATTAGAGGAAATGTTAGAACTGGCTGATGGCTTCCTTGATGCACAAAGGGGAGCTAACCTTGCGAAAGTAAAAAGAGATGGACGAGATGAAGCAGGAAGCTACGAAGTAGATAGAAAGACGGGCAGCCAGAGAGCACCGCCGAAGTGCTATCTTTGCAGCAAGTTGGGACACCATGCGGCACAATGCAAAAGCAACTTTGCAGGTAGTCATGGTCCTGTTTGTTTTAAATGTGGGAAGAAAGGACACAAAGCAGATGCGTGTCAACAGAGACTGAAGGAAAAGCCTCAGGCTTCATGTGTGTAATCACCCGGCAAGGGAGACAAAGGAGAATACATCCATGATGGATATGTAGAGTTGAAGAATGGCAAAAAGATTCCCGTAGTGAACGCAGTTATGCTGATACGGCAGCAATCCAAAGCCGAGAGAATGCCAGTCGTTTCCGGCACCCTTTCCGGGATGTCTGTATCCGTATTACGCGATACGGGAAGCAATGCAGTAATAGTAAGGAGGAGCCTTGTAAAAGACAAAGAGCTCACAGGGGACAACAGTCCAGTACATTTGGTGGACGGCACCATGAAGATGCTGCCCAAAGCTCGAATTCACGTCGAGACCCCTATTACTCGGGCGGCATCACCGCACTTTGTATGCGGAAGCCCTTGTATGATTTAATTCTTGGAAACGTAAAAGGCGTGCGAGCTGCGGACGACCCCGCGGGCGCACGCGGAAGACGGATGAAGCAACGGCCGACGGAAGAGAGGGCGACCGCCGCAGCCGTGACTAGAGCCCAGACGAAAGGAGCAGCGAGGAAATTGAGAAGCTCAAAACGCCTGGCTCTGGAGATGACCCCAAAGCGACGGATGCGTACGCGGAAGCACAACAAAAGGACCAGTCGTTACGACATTGCCTTTCGCAGATCGGCAAAAAGCTAACGTGCAGAGATAAAGGAAAGCGCCACCGAATTAAGAATGGAAAGGGGGCTCTTATATCGCAAGTTCTCACAACGAGGTGGGAGATACGTGAAGCAGGTTGTTGTGCCGAGGGAACATCGGAAAGCGATATTGAAAAATACCCATGATGAAATAGTGGAAGGACACTTAGGACCACAGAAGACAAAAAATACCGCATTCTGGAAGAATTCTTTTGGCCAGGGCTTACCGCCGACGGCAAGAGAAACGTTAGTTCCTGCGACATTTGCGAACGAACGGCACCGGGAGGCAGGGTAGCCAGGGTACCGCTTGGAAAGGTTCCAATTGTCGATACGCCTTTCAATAGAGTGGCGATTGATATTGTTCGACATATTTAGCCACCATAAAAAATGGGAATCGTTATATATGTACTCTTCGCAATAATGCGACAAGGTACCCACATGCTGTTGCGCTACTAAGTGTCGAGAAAAAGAGGGTCGCTGGAGCCCAGATGGAATTTTTTTTTTTTTGCGTGGGGAGAATCCAAAAGTGGTGCTTGCTCCATTTGTGGTCCAAACCGACCACCAACCACTGAGCTATTTGCGTCAGGCAAAAGAACTCAATAGTGGGGTACTCCGATGAAGTTTGCTCCTGCAAGAATACCTATTCAGCGTGAAACACATCAAAGGGAAGGAAAACTTAGGAGCCGATCAGCTAAGCAGATCATAGGCAGAGAGTACGGGGGGCTCACCCGGGCTGCTTCACGGGGGGCAGAGCCCCCCCCTGGCGCCTGCCCGGGATATTTTTTAAGAGCTTGGCTTAGGTCCCCGTCCATTGATTTGGCCTCCTGTCTGGCAGCTACTTATTTCATAGGGGGCTGTTTATACCCGCTTTTTCATTTCAGGCTTTTAAAATTCCGATCATGGACCAGTAACAAGTGAAACACTCAGTTAATAATTCCCCGCAAACAGATTTGTACATGCAGAATATGTTGTGTTGACAAACAACTGAGGCGACCTCTTGGTGTTCTATATACAATTTTCTACCACCTGACAATTATTTTTGGCCACCACAAATTGTAGATTAAAGCTTCCTGTACCAGCATTAGGCCACTGTCTTATGTCTGGTGCATGTTTTAACAAAGTAATGCATGTCAATAAAGAAAATAGGCGGGTCCCACTCATTGTGGGAATCGATTTTATGTGATGCAGTCACCGAGTAGCAGCCTATAGGAGGTATTCCCGTGACGTCATACGCAAGGGGCGCTAGCGCGGCGGTCGCCATACTTGTGGTCTCGCGCGCGAACATCATCGTCGAACTACAACCACAGTTCTCTGCAGCACGTGCTATGTTGATATTTTTCTAAGAAAACGGGTTAGTGAGGTGTAGCGCCGCCAGGCGTGCTGTCATATGCTGGATCGCTTACGCACCACGGCTATGGCGGCGCAATCGCTAGCGCCGATTGTCGGGAACAGCTTAGTGAATACCTCCTATACGGCATTTTTCGCTTTGAGCAAAGCGTTGCGAGGAGGATCGATGTCGTTGTGTAAGTTGAAAAATAAATCGAGAGTCATCGGAAGAGATATTCATACTGATATCGCGGTGTAGGCGCCAAATAGAATAAGGTGGTATTAAAGTCTTTAATTATATTCTTTAATTTAGGAGGCGGACATTCTCTCTCGATATATATATATATATATATATATATATATATATATATATATATATATATAAAGCGACAGGGAGAACAAAGTAGAAGAAGAGCAAGCCGGGCCCGCCCCCTCCGGCAAAATGAAAACTCTCCGCCTATGAAGCAGATTGTAAAAAAGAGGTTCCACAGGCCTGTGCACCAATGTAAGCAATTAAGGAATGTGAACTGGGTGGTGCGTTGACAACGGCGACATTTTGTGGTTTGATGAATATTATGTGATAATATTCTAAAAGTGGGGGGGGCAGTGTCACAAAAGTCGCCTGGCCTTAACATTTCTTGCGCATAATGTTCTGGGGTATGCCATGGGGAGCGATTTTTCCACTGGCGCCAAGGGCGACCATGCTATAATTCGTCTCTAAGATTGGTATGCCGTGAGCGAGCGTGCATAACTTAGTCTGTGTTAGCGTGAGCCGTAGCAATATGATACCTGTATGTCCTAACATGGCTGGACCATACAAGAGCTGCAGTGGCTCTTGCCTTGTGTATTTGCAAAACTGTTCGCTCGTGAAGAGGATCGACTTTTTGTTTGTTTTTGTATTTTTCAGTTCGCATCAAGGGCGAACGTACTATAATTCCTCTCTGCTCTGTCGTGAGCATACGCGCGCTACCTTGCGTGCGTTAGCGTAAGCCATTGAGAACACGATACCTATGCCCTAACACGGCTGGACCGTATAAGAACTATAGTGGCTCTTGTCTTGTGTAACTTCAGATATGTTCGCTCGGCAAAGAGATTTCTTTGCACTGGCATCAAGGGCGAACGTGCTATAATTCTTGTCTAGGAATGCTGCGCCGGGAGCGTACGTGCGCCACTTAGTAGGTGTTAGCGTTAGCCATAGGGAATATGATATTCAATAATGCATGTTGCTGGGCGAGTCGGTCGTACATGATGAGACAAGGTGCTGCGCAATGGACACAGGGACAAGGAAGTGCGACTGCGCCCGTCCTTGTTCACTTCCTTGTCCCTGTGTCCATTGCGCAGCACCTTGTCTCATAATATGATATTCCTATGTCCTAACGTGGCGGGAATGTCTAAGAACCATAGTGGCTCTTCACTTGTGTAATTTCAAGACTGTTCGCTCGAGCAGGTGATCGACTTCCACTGGCATCAAGGGCGAACGAGCTATAATTATTCTCGAGGAATGCGGTGCCGTTAGCGCGCGTGCACCACTTCATGTGTATTAGCGTCAACTGTAGGAAATATGATACATATATATCCTAATATGATTGGACAGCATGAGAGGTATAATGGGTCTTGTCTTGTGTAATTTTCAAACTGTTCGCTCGGAAAGGCAATCGCCTGTGGAATGTGAACGATGGAATGTGGCATCCGAACTACGTGTCGGATCATGTGCTTTCGTTTGCTATATTATTGAATTGCTCGCCCTGAAGGTGACCGACAGCAGAGTCTGAACCACAGAACGTGGTATACGGGCTACGTGTTAGATCGTGAGCCTACGGAACTGGTGCTTTGTGTGTGAGGTAATTGTGCGCAGTGAAGGTCACCGAAAGTGAAGTTTGAACCACGGGTACGTGACCATTTCAAGGATGCATCGAAACTACACTGGAAGTTGAGACCGGCGCCCAGAGAACCTTATAAAAAATGGGGCGATCCCATACTTCGAGAGCCTGCTCGGCTCCGGAGAAGAGATCCACGCTGGGCAACTCCCTGGACTCAACGCAGCGAAGTCATCGTGGGGCCGCCGCCGACCTGTCTCGCCAGCTTCGAGGGTCACGAACGGCGCCGGTGCTGAAGGACTCCACTGCGCCCGTTTACGTATGTCATTCGCTTGAACCTAGAGGACAGCAAACTCTGATTATTGGTTCAGCTCTTGCTGTTTGGTCATCCATCCGATATTGCTGATTGTTCTACATATTGTAACTCTCATACATGCGGCACTTGTCTGGAATAATTGTGTAATGTATAGTTCACCTTTGTTGTGAGCTAACTGTTCTTTTGTTTGGAAACATCTTTATCTTTGTTTAAACGCATTATTAAAGCTTTTTGTTTTTCGTTTGGAAAAAGGACCTTGTCTCCTTCATATCGGCGATTGGCGCAAGCCATACGCCAGAGGCCCAATCCCGTGCAACCTCTTGGGAGGAGCTTGCGCTTCTGCCCCGAGTCGTGACACATACATTTTTCCTCGTGTTCTATTTTAAGCATCGGAATGATGCCTTTCCAGAGGGGGGCATTGCGACGCGCGATTCTTATTTTCAGTTTTGTTGTATTCCGTTTTCGCCCACAAAGACCGTCAGCAAAGCATTACGCAAACTGCGCCTTATTGTTCTGGGAGCTTCGCGATTATTGTAGATCGTTTTCTTAAGATTGCGCGCAAGACGCACCACTCGAGATCATTCCAGAGCTTGCTCGAGAACCAGCGATAAGGCTGGGACATTCATTGACACACGTATAAATGCCGACGGGCTTCACCGCTTGTCAGTTGATCGACGGCCGACGCTCCGTTCGCCGCTATCTATGCGAGTGCGTATTGCTGTAATCTGACTTAACGTTTCACGGCCACAAGTTCGGCCAAATAAAGAGTTTCTTTGTCGACACGCCGACTGTTGCCTTCGTCGACGTCACGACCACGTGACAATATGCTCCACGTGTGGAACAAGTGAACCGCACAAGGACATGAGTGCACCCCCTAAGTTCGCAATCTGTGGTGAGGACCACATCACAGGTGACAAAATGTGGAAGAAGAAACCTAAGCATATTCGGCCTAGGATGTCGCGAGCGAATCAGCCAATACCGAGGCACCATCCACGCTGGTTCAGCTCCAATAGGGACTCGTCAGCGGAATCAAGCTCACGATCAAGAACGCGGGCTTCCTCAAAAGGTCGAACACCATCTGCAGCCGGGAAACGACTAAAAAACAGCGGCGACAGCAGCAACAGCAGCAGCTGCAGAAGAAAGCGCTGGTACAGGTACTGGCCCCACCCGAGGAGGGAATGGAGGCATCCGCCTACCAACCAACACGGTGAGCTAGGCGACGATTGTGCCTTTTTTTAGCGGCTGTTGACCGTGTCTTGAATAACGTTTTTGACAGCGAGAAAGTTCTACGAGAGTTTTTAGGTATGCAGACGACTTTCTCGTGATTTTAAATACTAACCCCTTTCAGACGAATGCTAGTGCTGTTGAGGATATTTTAAACCTGTTTAGACGACATGAAAGGGCCTAAACTTTACCCAGGAACTTCCTAACAATAACACCTTGCAGTTTTTAGATATTAATATGCTTTCGAGGGGGCAGCATATTTGCTGGAAGTACTCTCCGCGAGCTCAAAAAAGACCTTTTACCCTTTGATTTTGCTCACAGTAGGGTAGTAAAACTAGCTATTGCCTCACAATGCTTTGAATTGGTGCTGACAGAGTCCTGCGGTCACTTGGCTCAGGATAGCTTTAATGACCAGATTGGGCGCTTACAGGCGGCTGGGTTCCCCTGCTCGAACTTGATTGCTGTGTCCGAAACCCTGCTTCAGAAATTGAAGGGCAAGAAGAGGCCTATCTCTGCTCGTGCAGAAAGAAGGCCGGAAGTGGTGCCGTATGTGCACAAAGTGGCATACAATTTAAAAAATGTGGCTAATTGGTACAATGTACCTGTAGTTTTTTCCGCGCCATATAAACTGGCTGGGCTGTGCCCTCGCATCTCGGGACCACTTAAAAAATCGCCGCGCGGAAAAAGCACGTACGACCCTACGTCACGTGCGCTGTGGGCGTTGTGCACGAAATCCCGCTCACGTGCGGAAGGGTTTATATCGGACAGACCGGTCGTTGCGTCAATGATCGAACACGGGAACATGAGCGATCTGTTAAAAATAATTTGTCGTTTCATTGTAGGGCCTGTGCATGTGAACCGGTGCTCTCTAGTATTCGTATTCTGGGCAGAAGTGGAAATGCGCTGGTGAGAGAACTAATGGAGGCCTATCACATTAAAAAGAAAGAAGGTCAGTGTATCAGTGACACTTCTGTTGTGCTGCGCAGTAAGGAAAAACTGTTCTTAGAAACTTGGTTGATATGATTATTTGTTGCTTTGCCGACCCTGATTAGCGTTGTAGATGTGTTGTGCATTGCGCCTGCGTGCGCCACTCGGCTGTGTATATATCTAGGGAGACGTCTGAATAAAGCTTAGTTGCGAGTTTGCGCCTGTCCTGTGTATCTGTGTTCCTTCGTAGTCCTCGTCGATCTTGTGCTTCCAAGTTTTAAGATTGTGTCTTCATCTGCTCCATTAACAGATAATCGTGAGTATCAAACAAAGTCAGTTTCACCACAAGGGTGAAGCAATGGATGCGATACCAACAAATTGTAATGTTATACGAAGTGAGGCTGGCAGATAACTTTTTCCGGATCCGATTTCACGCAACTCTAGAAAACGCTCGTTTAAGATAATACGGCCGCTCCAGGGACACTATGTTCACCACATTCTCTTCGCGTTGATAGCGCAGCACGTAGAAGGGTATACCGGCCCCCCACTGTCGGCCGCCGAGAAGGGGAGATAACGCACGCGCCCGCGACGACCACGCTCGTAAAATCGAAGGTCGCTCGAGGGACCGCCCCCCCTCGCGTCTTTTCACGCTCACGAACGACGGGCGGGGCCGGTTGAACAGTTGGGGGGATCTTATCGCATGCGCCTCGGAGCGACTGAGACGGGCCGGCTCTGTGATCTCTGCTTCAGCCGCGTTCATCGCTCCCGCTCGCCCGCTATTACCCGTTGGTGGAATGTACGATGCGCAGGGGGCTGTTATCAATTTGGACTTCATACGCGACATGACGGCGACGGCAAAAACCTGTCGAGACTGTCCATATAATTGCTATCGCAATAAAACTGTTGCCGAGCATAGACAACTTGCTATAGAAAACGAGAAACTTGGACGCCAGATTAAGGAGGAACGCCGGGAGTTTTCAATGGACATACCTGTGCTCATCGACGGTCGAAATGTAACGGCCCTAGTAGACACTGGCGCTGACTACTCGACTATTAGCGGTAAATTGGCAAGTTCAATGAAAAAAGTTATCACGCCTTGGACTGGGTCGCACGTGCGCACAGCTGGAGGACACCTTGTCAAGCCGCTTGGTGTGTGCACTGCCAATCTGCAAATCCGAGGTTCTACGTTTTTTTGTCAGCTCCCTCGTGCTACGTGAATGCTCCCGCGCATTAATCCTTGGAATAGACGTTCTTCGGGAATACGGTGCTATAATCGACTTAGGCAGACGGTGCATTTCATTTTCTACAGTCAAGGCTACATTAAAGGACACGTTCCGCCGTACAGCCGCCCTTCGTGTTTCCGACGACAGCATAACTATACCACCGCGTGCAAGTATCATGATCCAGGTGAAACACTGGCAGAGTGCAACGTCTCCCTTTTGGTAGCGCTTGGAATTTCTGTGGCACGAGGCATCATTGACATTAAGAACGGTCAAGGCGAGGACATGATCACGAATTTCACAAAGGAGCATTGTCACCTTTTCCGTGGCACTGCCGTCGCCTTCGCTGAAGCCTTGGAGGACGTCATTGAGTGTTTTGCGTGTGAAGACAGTAGCCGCGATGGAAAAGCCGAAACAGATGTTGACATCAACAATGCACTGTCGGAAGAGAACCAGAAGGCCTTGCAAGACCTCTTACTTCAATTCAGGGCGTGCTTTGCTCAATCGTCAAAAGTATGCCAGACGCCAATCACGCAGCACAGAATAATCACTTACGACGACGCGAGACCTATCCACCAGCAGCCACACCGTGTCTCGCAGAAAGAACGTCAAGCAATCAAGGAGCAAGTGAAGGAAGTGATCGACGATGGCGTTATCCAGCCTTCCAACATTCCGTGGTCATCACCGGTCGTCCTGGTCAAAAAGAAGGATGGTACGCTTCGCTTCTGTGTGGATTACAGAAAGCTCAACAACGTCACAATAAAAGGTGTTTATCCGCTGCTGCTTATTGATGACTCTGTTGACCGGCTACGGTGAGCGAAGTATTTTTTTTCCCCTCAATTTGAAGA
>JALIZH010024735.1:0-10213 GCA_030522465.1 Rhipicephalus appendiculatus | reverse complement strand
GTCATAGGTATTTTTTACTTATTTAGTTTTTTTCTTATTTCGCGCGATAGTGGTTACGGACACCGGCGGTGGACAACTACGGCGCAAGAACGGCCCTTGTTGTGACCTCATAACAGCTTTCGCTGTAAAACACTATATGAATGTCGTGTGGTATATAGAAGGGGTCTCCTAAACGCATCATATATATTGCGTGGCAGAAGGGTGTAGAATCACGCCAGCAAGCCTCACCGAGCTACAGCTAGACCCTTCGAAGTATTTTGTTACTGCAGGCTGAAATACTATAGAAGCTGTGACTACAGTATCAAAGGTGGTACTTTGTCAACAGCTTTTAAGTAGAACTGATACGTATATAGTAAGCAATTTTCATGAATTAACATCATCATGAATTGAATGGTGAAGTTAGTGGATTGATGTCTGTCGCTTTGGCGACATGGAGCTTTAAGCAAAAACGCCTTTGTCGTGCGATCAATATAGCGTCGACAGTTTCTGTAAGTGCATGGGCTGCATACATCTTGGTATTTCGGTGGTGAAAACAACAAAAGTTACCCCTCGCTGTTCCACCATTTTGCTCTTTCGAGAATTTTTTTCGTCTTTGCTGATTATTCGAAAAATATTCGGTGTTTAGAATATGCACTATTCGATTTGAGTGCCGAATCGAATAAAACGCTATTCGAAATTTTCGAATATTCGCACACCCCTAATAGATACGTTGAAAAGCCGCAGAATTATTTCGCAAAAAAAAAAAAAAGAATGCTTCGCATTTAATGACCGCTGGTTATAGCAAAGAGGGGTGTGCCCGATTCCCGCAGGTTCCAGCATCCAAAAGCGCAGCACCCAGGCATTCTTCAATGCCTTGACAACAAGGGCGTAGCCAGATTTTTTTTCTGGTGGGGGGGGGGGGGGGGGGTTCAACCATAGTTTATGTATGTACGTGCGTGTGCGTTTGTATGTGTGCGTGTATATATAGGCAAGCAATATTGAAAAATTTCGGGGGTTTGAACCCCCCCCCCCCCCCCCCCCATCCAAACCCCACCCTTGGCTACACCCATGCTTGATAAGCTTGCTTTAAGCGTCAAAATGATATCATATGTCGTATAGTTCCTGGACGCTTTTCTCGGGCTATAAGAACAGTCGCCATCCAAAGCACCGTGCGTAGGCGGCCGGGACCCCGAGATGAGCGGAGTCGCCACCTGGTGGCCACTGGCTGAAGCGCACCTAGTGTGGATTGCTCCTCGCGTCGTCTGCTAGCCATATAAGGCTAGCATGTGCGCGTACTCCATGTTCATCCTCAAAGGGTGGTTTGTCCCGCTCTGTTAACGCAAGTTTAACTGCTTGTACGTTTGCCTAGCACGATCTACAGACACATTTGGCCTTGCTCGGCTGTATATACACTGCAATAAGATCAGTTTGTGCACTTGCCGAGAGTGCTGTGTATCCACCGTTCGCCAGGATCATTTCGGTGTAGGTGCCGCTTTGTAGTTGAAACACATCGTAAAGTGCACTTGGCGTCGTCCCAAACATGATGAGTATTAAATATTGCGTGAAAGCAGCGTTTTAGCGACTCTGATAAACGGATTTTTGCATTGTTGTTAGGTGTCTAACTGCGGCGCTGTTGTTATCGGTTATGCGACGAGCTTTAATTGTGCTTGAGATAACATTTTATTGTACACCACTACAGCGGAATATTTCTGTCTAGTAAATTCTGACACTTCGGTTCTTATATTGTACCTTAAAAACAACAGAAAATGGAATGACATTCCATTTTCTGTTGGTCAAAATTAATCCAGACGGCGTGCCTTACACTTATGTCGTATCATTTCGCGGAAAACGTCATCTTTTTTTTCCTTTTTTTTTTTTTTTGCAATGTCTTGAGCGCTTTTGTGGCGTTGTCATAGACTGACGGAAAAATCGGACATTATTCGCTAGAAAAAAGAAAAGCTTTTGTCCCATCAAATAATTGAACCTTTGTTGCATCACTGTCATGTAGACAATCAATCGAAGAAAGCTGCATGCTGAACTGTTCCCTTTTTGTACTGGTATTGGAGTAAGAACAAACGCTCTAAAGTGCTGCCAGCCACACAGCTTTCCTAATAAACTTATCAACTTTCCTACGTCCATTTCTCGGAGAAATGAATAATAAAAAAAATGTGGATGCGTATTCGCGGTTATTTCAGCTCATCACCCAAGAATATGGCATTTCTTTCTCATTTTTTTTAGTATCCGAATAAGTCGCACTACATCAGTGCGAAGTAGGCGGGACACAAGCTCAACACTAACAAATAAATATACAAGAAACGTGACATAGTGCGAAAACGCAGACAGTCGACAAGCGCGAATATCCCTTTCAATGCCAGATTGCGTTTCTCTCACAAGTAATAATAAAGTTCGGCGAGCTTCGTGCATCCATTCGGGAATGGATGACATATATACTACGAGCAGGCTGCAGTCAGCGCATTTTATTCGCCGACAATCGGCTCACACCGCTCACAAAAAAAGCGCCGCTGTGTACATTTGTATGCGCGCCGCCGGCCGCCTATCCACACTATAGCGCGGTGACGGTGCTGCCGCCTGTAGCCCAATCTAGGGGCGAATAGCGAGGCGAGCAAGCTTGACGATTTATAGCGCGAAATCGCCCATAGTGCGCGGCGACGAAGAGAACAAATGCGGTGCTGTTGCCGCTTTAGCGACTTTAGCGGGTCCTGCCACTGCTGCCGTCGTCGTAACGGCAGTTCTGCGTTTAACATCACAGACGGTGAGTCAGTCCCGTGGCTTAATTCGAGCAGCGCATTCGATGCCTTACGCAACTTAAGTGCGCGGTCGCATGTACCCAAGATCTTGTCGATGGTGAAGCCATAGTGGTGCTGCTAGTGTTCGCAAGCAACAGACTTCTGAAGGCTTGCGAGAACTTTAACTTTTATTCCCTTACCCCTTTCTCCAGTGCAGGGTAGCCTACCGGGCTCAGCCATGGTTAACCTCCTTGCCTTTCTTTCATCCTTCTTCTCACTCTTAGCGGGTTCCTGCCGGTGGCAAGTTGTCTTTTCGTCCACTTTTCCTTCTTTACATGTACATTACAGTTACTTCTAATAGCATCCCCTGTACTTTCCTCTAATTATTAGCGTGTCTAACAAAGAAAATCGAGCCCTTAAATTTACACTTCTTTCCTTCATTCATAGCGGGTCTCGGGAGCACAGTTGCTCATCGGTCCGCCATCTTGCCCGCCGAGGCGTCCACAACGACTGCCTGCGTAAACAGCGAAATAGCGTGCACAATGTGCAGCAAGGGCACCTTGCCGGGACTGCGGTTGCAGCCCCTTCTTCAATCGGTGTGCGATAGGGGCAAGGTATAGGTTCCAGCTAACCGGCGAGATTATAGAAGTGGAACAGATACACATATTAGGCGACAGCTGCGTGAGCACTGGCACTGTCACGCTTTGAGCGTGATTACCTGGCCGGGCTGTTGGACAATCGTGAACACGTGTCGTGAATTGACGGTCGATGCACTGATTAGGCTTGTCTTATACTTGCCATTCCGCAAAATAAACGTCAGTTGGAAGTCGGCGCTCTTTTCTACTCTGTTCCAATCTTTTTTTTTTTTTTTCATATGTTCGCACGCTGTGAAATTCGCCATCATAAACGCTTCGATTGCTTTGTGTTTTAGTTTTACGATTTAAGGCAGATTGCTTTAGGGGCGAAGCTCCTTAAAGGAGTCCTGACACAAAAATTTTCGCCCCGTGTTTTCTCGCTGCAATGTGTTGCTGGGGGCCTGTTAGTCATAACACGGCACATCGTTTGCTGCAGCGTGCGACAGATAATTAATTACAAGCTCCTCATTACCGACACAGCCTCAGTTTCGGTTTGACAGAGCTCCAAAAACGACAAGCCGCCGGGTGCAACTATCACCACCTAGCGAGTTAAACGCTCGGTCACGTGAGCACACAGAACAGTGACGCTTTTCTGCGCGGTCTGCATCGTCTGCTTGCATTCGCTTAGGCGCTGCGCCGTGCTCCCGACCGGGCTGCAGAAATTAGGCGCCTTTTGCTTCTTCGAACCACAACCACCACCACCATTCGCTTGTCACACGTGCTGCGTGATGTCGTCGCCGTTATCCTCCTCGCTGTCGTCGTCGGGCTCATCGTCGTCTGATGGCGACGATTTTCTTGCGGCGGGGATGGAAGGAATTTTCTACATGGCGAATCACTTCAGGTTTCACCCGCTGGCGAGGAGCGATTCGTCGGGAAGCGGCAGCGATACCAGCGACGACGACCACGATGAACCTCGCGTCGGCAATGTACAATGGTAAGACCCGACACATTCGCGCACAAATGTTCTGCAGGGCAATTCATTTAGCCAGTGTTTGTTCGCTTTTTGTACGTTCATTATCCGATTGAATCACTGGATAACATTGTGATGCCCTTCAAGTTGTTGGTGCCGAAAAAAGATAGCTAACACCTCAGCACCAGACGTGAGCGATGCACAGGGTCAAGTCGGAAGACCCATGTACGCCAAGTCCGGCGCCTTTGTGGCAAAGCAATGCGCCTCGAAATGGAACCCGAAAACGCGACTGTTCTGCACGGGGGACCAGTCCTGATACTCCCGACGTCCACAAGCGCGCGAACTCGATCCACTTCTGCTGCCGATGTTCGTCGCGGGGAAACGTATGCAGCGATACGCCTGATCCCAACTTCGACGTGCAGAAGGAAACAGCGCGAAGGATTTCGGCATTGTGGCCTGTCACTGAAGCTCAGGCAGCACAGGGAAAGCTGTAGTGTCGCCAAACACAAAACTTTCAACGCTTGTGGCGCGGCCACACACCCGCGAGCAGCCGCCGAGCAGTCACCAACAGCGCAGCGGTATGCAGAGGCGAGCGCGTCAAAACAGAAATGGCGGCTACGACGTCATCATAACTTGTTAGTAGGGGGGTCACCTCGGGTCACCTCCGAGGGTGTCAATTCCGCCAGGTACGGCCTATAATGCTGGATCGCGCACGCGAACTTCAAAATTCATAGAAAATACCTTCCAAACTTTATTCGCTGTCGATATTTTGCAGATGGTACACGCATGTACACGGGGATCGATCCAGCAGGCTATCTCGGCGGTGAAATTTTGTGTCAGTACCCCTTTAAGGTCGAGGCTTGTACATCACTCTCCCGGTGTTCCGTGGTGTAGCAACGCTAGTGCGATGACGATGCTGCTGCCATCACGGCACAGCACATGCAAGTTAACCATTATACACCATGACGATGAAGATGACGCTGATGACCATGAAGAACAAGCGCGTTGCAGACCACACATTCGCTTTCTGCCATCACTGCACAGCACATGGAATGTACCATATACGTCATAACGATGACGATGACGATGAAGAATAAGCGGGTTCCAGACCGCCCATTCTCTTTCTGCCATGGATAAAAACGATCGTGAACGCGTTCTCGCCCGCGAAAGGCAAAACGGCAACGCCGACAACAAGCTGCTACCCTGTGGTTGAGGACGCGGAAAGCGGTGGCTCAACGGCGAAAACACATTGTACACACGCGTTGTCACTCATTTACATGCGCGAGTGGGCAATGTCACGGGTGATTTACAGTAAGAACGATTCCTAGTACTTCGCCCACTCGTCATGATTCACTTCGTGGAAATGCGAAATTTTTTTTACATAATGTTTTCTTTTTTTGTTTTTTGTACTCGATGTGTCTCAGTGCGGACATGGCGCTCTGCTGTGGGTTGTGTGCGTATGAGTATTCCCAGGAAGAAAGCGACGAGGAACGAGCGGGAAAGTCCATGGTTGGGCGTCTTCGGCGGTGACCCGGAGTATATGACACTTCTCATCGACGCTTCGGGCAACATGTTCGCCTGGTCACCCTCAGTCTCCCGCCGGCGGACGATCTGTTATGATCGGCACTTGGGCTGAAAGTGGAGCGACGTTCTCTGTTCTTCGAACAAGTCGCCGAAGGGCTGCTGTGCTGCTGACAGCCGTGTATTGTCCTTCCTAGCCGGGAAGTGAGGTGCCATGCAGTCCGACGCCGCAAGGTGTTCGACGAGACGACCGCAATGGTTTCCGGTCGCGACATCTTCCTTGAGGGGACAATGAGCGTCAGCATGGATGGCAACCCGAGTTACTTCGAGGCAGCGGACCTTTTGATGCGCCCGGTAGTACGAGCTTGGGGCCCATCACCCAGCGGCCTTCTCACGTCAAGGAAGGAACACCTTGGTACCACAGGTGCAGTATGCTGGCCACGCCTTTGTCGAGGACGTTGACCCTGCGGTGGCGGAAAGATAAAATGCTTCAAGTGCAATCGACCCATGTTTGGTGGCCATGCCGTGAGTCGCTATCGCCGCTGCACCGACTACCTGCATACGGCTATTGCTGAAGCTACGTCTAATACCTGTGTCACACGGGCACTTTTGAAGGGCCCTCGAGTCGACGGCCGTCGAAACGCCGCAGCTCCATCGACTCGATAGAGTTGTCGCGCTGCTACACGGCAGTTTTCAACGGCCGTTGAGTGGTTCAGGGGTTTCCCGCAAAAATTGTGTGGCGCTGCAAATCTTTTTGCCGTCATCAGAGCTGGCGCGGTTTTTTTCCTTTTTGGCGGCGGCGCGTTTGCCATTTCCCACAAAGCACACACAAGAACAGTAACTCCACCGAAAAAAAAAAAAAATCACGTCCTAGAATTTAGTGCCTCACACACACGCAAAAGAAAAAAGCACTGCACAGCTGCGAATAATAAAAAACTTCGAAGCAAAATGAACTCGCGCGGATGAAGAAAAAAGAAGCGAAAAGCAAATACTAGTGTACAAATACCTGCACAGGAAAAAAAAAAAAAGCTGCGAGCAATATGGCGGCGGAGGCAGACTGGCGATAACACGGACGGGGCGATAACGAGCACGGCGAGCCAGCACGTTGCTGTTGTCGAGAGTATGAGCAGGTCGTACATTCAAAATGGCAATAATACTTTATTAAATAATTTATTACGCCCACGCATGCTACTTTTAAAACTTAATGGTGCAATTTTTCTTTTTCTAATCGTGGCTTTGGGCACGCTGTGAACGAGAGTGCACGTTTAAGCTGTTTCCGCTTCCGTCGCTCAATAGCCATCGAAGTTTCAACGGACGGGTTGGGTGCTCCGTTGACTCGATAGACTATTGACTCGACGGCCTTCGAAATCGCCCGTGTGGCAGCTCGTGCTTGACAGTTGAGTCAATAGACCGTCGGTTCAAAGGCCTTCCAAACGCCCGTGTGACACCGGTATAAGACGGTTGACGTCGAGAACAGCACGCGGGAGCTGATGCTGAGCAAGGCCGCTGACATGGAAACCGAGTTTGACTGCTTCAAGAGAGCTTTGACACAAAACGCGGCCATTGTCGAACGTCAGGGGCTCGACGTGCAGGAAAACACCAGCAACGACAAACAGTCTGAGGTCGCTGCTGCTACTGGCGGCGGTAATTCAAGGACCGTACCTCGTTGCTTCCAAAGCCGGCGTTCTGGTCACCACGTGCAAGTTCGCCGCCATTTACCGCAGGGCTCGACTCGCTGAACGAGAAGAAAACGACAGGGAGTAAATCAACCGACACGTATTCGCTGGGGAGGTTACACCTTCAAGCTCGATTGCGAGTTCTCCAAGAACTAGGACCACACGAACGTGGCTTTATTCTGTTTTCGCGTGGCGGCGAATGGGGCATTGACGTGGATTGACCTTTCAAAAAGGTCACCTCGATCATCGTGCACACGATGCAGCGCAAGGCGTCCGCATACCAATAACTATACGATGGATCATAAGATGGTGAAGAAACCTCAGGATGGTCATTGGAATTATGGTGCCTGGACGACCACGAGGAAATGGCAGGCCATTGAACAACAGGGATGTGTCGACAGAGGTGCCCGCTATGCGAACGTCGAGTTTGACTGAATTGGGAAGCCTGCCTCGTGAACGTATGTGCTGCCCTGCGCCTCTTGTTTTGCGTCTCTAAATTTGTGGAAACGGACATGTATGCCTTATATATTTTCGGACTGCTATTCGCACCAGTCGAAGCGTAGGAAAAGTGTATGTGAGACAGGTTACTTATGTGACTCCATCGAGCACCGACCGCATGCGTTTACGTTCAAAACATTTCACTTGTGCTTGAGTGTGCACTAACATGTGTAGTTTCGTAGCGCACAGCTGCCGTTTCATCGCTGAATCCTTATAAACCGTTCATTTGTGAGTTACTTGTCAAAAGCTAGTATTTGCAAAAGGTGGTTGGCCGTAGTTGCATATTGTACTGCTGTCTTCCGTTTCTGAATGTAGCCGCAGGGAATGAGAATGAAGGCATAAACAGATTTTAAAGGAGTACTGACGCAAAATTATGAGGACGAGATAACTTATGGGATGTATATTTGTGGACACACACGCATCATCTACAAAATATCAACAGCTAATAATGCTTAGAACATATTTAAAATAAATTTTAAAGTGCGTATCGCGCAACTGCATGCATGCGAAACACCCCACCTCACGACATCGACACCAACTTGGTCTTAACGTAAAACACCATCTTCTCGAGGGGAACCATGGGGTGATGCGGAGCATCGCGGATCGTTATTACGCGCTCGCGGTCGCGTGCAGCATCGGGAGCAGCCTCTCGTTGTTGACGTTTGCACGCGGCTTCCCGCTCTCGAAGGTCGGGTTCCGCCGCTCGCTTCGTACGTTTACGTTGAACTTCACGGTCCCGAACCTCAGGTTCTGCTGCTCGACGTTCACGAACCAACGCTGCTTCACGTGCTCGAAGCTCAGGATCCGCTGCTCGACGTTGACGCTTCGAAACTGCTTCGCGCTGACGAAGTTCAGGGTCCGCCGCTCGCTTCAAGCGTTTGCGTTCAGCGTCGCGTGCCCTTCGCTTCGCAGCTTTGTCTTGAGTGGATGTAACGTTGCTAGTGTTTGCGCTGATGCTGACGCGTGCTTGCGTCAGCCCACTCACTGACGGGACTGTTGCTTCCATCACACTTCATCGGAAGCATCAACGGAGCCAAGCGGAGTCAACCGAAGCAAGCGCTGCACTGAACGCGCGCAGCGCACGCAGCGCTCTACCGGCTCTACCCGCTTAGAGGAGGAGAATAGCGCATGCGCCGCGAAGCGAGAACGCAGGAGTAGCGCAAGCAGTGGTAGGAGAGAAGTGGAGAGAGTAACGCGCAGCTGTTGGAGAGAGGGAAGGAGGAGAGTTGCGCATGCGTAGTGTGAGTGCGAACGCCGATGCCGCGGGACATAGCCCCGAGCAAGAGATGCTCCGCATCTAGAACCGCCATCCACCTGCATTTCCTAGATATATAGTCCAACGTCCAACGTTGCGTGCACGCGCGACCACGCGCGACGTTGTTAAGCTACGCCGGCGAAAGTGGAGAACTTATAGAGAGCCCAAGCTCAATTTTGCGGAGCGATGACAGCGCCGCGCTGCGGCTCTGGAGACAAGCGCTGGTGAAACTTGCGCGGCAGAGGGCGCGGCTGATTCAACCTGTTTCGCTGACAGCGGCGGTAGCGGCGGCACACGTACCAGTGTTGCCAGGTTTGGCTATTTATAGCCAAATTGGGCTACAGAAAAAAATTTTTGGCGTCGACTTGAGCGAGTTGGCTATGTGGCTATATTGGGCTACAGAAAATTGGCGACTTGGCTTTGTTTGGGCTATAAGTGGCACCGTCATGATCAGCGCTCCAGAGGTGACTCTCATCGAGCGGGAACAAATCTCCAAAGGCGCGTTCACCTTTAGTGTTGAAGGGCCGAAAGCCGCAGTGTTCGCCAAAAATCCGCTCATATCGCCGCCTAGGCGAGCGGAAAACCGTGCGACGAGCACCTTTGAACTATGACCATTTTCGCCCCGGCGACAGCGGCGGAACGCCTTTTCACCTCTCCAGGAGCCGTACTTTCCTGTACGAGCATATGAACCACGTGATTTAATGCCGCAATTTCAAACTGTAGGCCAAGGAGTTGGATGGGTATTTAGAAGCGAAACCTTCTGCAATTTCGCCCATTCCCTAGCGGTATAATCTTGTGTTTAATCAGATTGCACGCGGAACGCGGATATTAGTGTATGCTGTAGAATTTACAGAAGCCCGAGCGACTTCACTGCAAAGAATGATAAGTCATGCACCTGGCCGCAGCCATAAATAATGAACTCACGCGTTTCACCCAGTCATATTTCGACGCTTGTGCTCACGGCTCGTGCTTTGCGCGACATTTGCGTTACC
>JALIZH010024734.1:0-24448 GCA_030522465.1 Rhipicephalus appendiculatus | reverse complement strand
GGAGCTCTATATGGCTAGGATGCGGAAAAACTTCGCGGTCCATATGAGTCCGTGAGTGCGCAGAAGCTCATCCGGTGCAAACCATCTTTGCAGAGTATGTAGAAGTGAGGGGAGGGGGGAGATGGCTGGGTTTATTGTTGACCTAGCTACACTCTCGCATCCACCGACACGGTTAAGTTGGAACTGCGCACCGGAGGGATCGAGAACAACAGTAATGAATTGCAAAACAGAGGCGCGCGATTGGCTGCACCAATACTGACGTCGTTGCTCTCCGTCGAAACGGAGCTCGCACGCACTTTCTTTCCGACTGTGAAATGGGTAGGCCGCGCGTCATTCGTACTCCGAGGATCAGGCACCTCACAAAGGCGTCACCAGTAACTCGGAAAGACTATATTGAACTGTCGGTAATAACCCAGTGATAAACACTGTGGCCACACGTTTCACCTTCGCTGGTTAACCATTCCTACAGAGTACTTGGACCCTGATATTGAAATGAAGGGTTAATGTTCCAGTTGGCTAGCTATCTGTGCTTTTTGTTGATTGTGGAAATCTACACAAGAGAAGTCCGGGAAAATATGGAGGCTTCAAGTGACACGAGCTTGTCTAACAAATAAGGAAGCACTTCGCTGAAGACATCGAGACAAGGCCAGAGGCGACCGTAGTGTCTGGACAAAAAAGACCCCTTGTAAAAACATTGGCCCTCGGCGACATTCAATCAATCAATCAATCAATCAATCAGCTCTTTATTTCAGACAAGCGTATGTCTCGGATACAAGGGCAAAAGGCAGATGTGCTCTGCCTGACGGGACCCCCAGCACCCAGAATGCACCTGCTCAGAGCATGGACAGAGAGATACAATATCATACATCATTAATACACGTGAAACGCAGTTTTTATACAGAGTGAACGAAATGCATACTTGTACAGTAATAAACAGAGTCATAACACTACAATTAACGAAACCAGAGGAACATACGACTACTACATACACAACTTATCAATCTTGAGGACGGGATAGAAAGTAAGCTTTGACATATTTTTTGAAAGATATCAGGGACAAAGATTTCTGCGCGATTTCTATGACCTGTGTATGTCTGTTGAGAAGACTGGGAATTAAGTATGTTAGCATTTGCGTTCCATAGGTGGTTCGGACAAGTGGAATTCTCTAATGGTCGTGTCTTAATTCATAAGGCACATTGCGACTAGATTGCAGTTCAATATATCTAGAAGGATATATTGAATTCGCGTTCAACGATCTTTCAGTTTCTATTGTGTAGTAACCGAGTCCATAAAAGTATAATGCCTTTGGTTAATCAACGACGCGCTGAATAGTGGCTGGACGTAGCTACCGAAAGAGCATTGACAAGAGATAGAGAATCATAATGTGCCTTCCATGTAATGTACAGCTTACCGCACGTACTAATTATCAGTTATGAGAATCAGCTTTTTAATCTAGTCTATATCCTCATCTGTCTGTGTGGCTGCAGTTCCATTTGTGCTACGTCTATTCGAAAGCGACCGTGTTTGTGTATATGGACATTCTTTTAACAACTCCCAATTCTGTTCCAGAGTACTTTTATAGATACTCAACCAGCCAAACGTATACTAACCGGCAATACTATAACTACAACAGGGTTTTATAAATGTTGTAGCAGCACAATCGTTACAAGATGTATGCATTTTTAAGTCAACTCTTACGTTTGTGGTACATAGTTCAACTTAGGTCTGTGGGCGCATTACCGTAAGAGTTATTAAGAGTGAAAACGGTCTACTATGGTATTTATCCTGAATAAACTTTCATAAAACTAATTTGCGTTTTAGAAATTGTGTATCGATATATTCTGTCTGAAAATTGTTCACTTTTCTGTCACAACTTCTCTTCACTGCTCCTCGCTTTTCAGGAACATTCATCCTAGGCGAGGATGGCACCAAGACCATCAACACCATCCGATGCTCTGGTCTGACATCCCAAGTTGCAGCCCAGCTGGCGAACATTGCAAGGGTCGGCAGGTTTGACGGATGGCTCATCAGCATTGGGTGCAAGGTGGTGAGTGCGTTTTGGCATCTTCACGCTTTATCACACGTTGTGTGAGGTGGCAACTTCAACTGCGCATGTGAAAATGGGATATATCTTTCTGAGCGGCCTTCAGCATCAGGTGAAAAGGGATGAGTGTGTTTCAATATATGTCATAAAAGATTCATATACTATACGGATTCTCCGTGTGTGCACCCGCACAGAACTGTTTTACAGGATTAATCTCCTGTCCCACAGGATATGCCTGCCGCACTGACAGATGCGTATAGTACGCTACACTATGCAACCAATTTCTTCTAATGGCTACCATAACTGCTAGGGTTAAATTTGTCACAAAATTTACCGCAATTTAATGCGCGATTGCGTAGGATATAATCTATTCACTAAATTCAGGAAAATATTCATATTTGTGACTACTAGCTGTCTACTATATACGAAAGCTGAACCGAAAAACGCTATTCGAGTCGCTATTAAGGACTTGTTGAATGACAAATCGTGACACACCGGTTGACAAACACCCTTAGTTGAGTAACTGAGAGGACCTGAGTCGTCAGAGCAGATATCCGTAACAAATATTACATTTACCACTACTAGCTCAGTACGAAGACTCAACCGAATAGATCATGCAATATTGGATTTGACACTGAAAACTTGTTGAATGACAAATCGTAGCACCTCGTATAGCCAAACACCCTTAGAAAAGTAGTTGAGAGGATGTGGGTACTTGGAGGAGACATCCCGTATCGTTGCGCCATATTGCGTATAATGTACAGCACGAGCATGCAGATACATAGGCGTGCGCACGAGGGGGCAGAGCCCCCCCCCCCCCCAAGTTACTTAAGAGGGGGGGGGCGCAAAGGCGCCCCTATACATTGACTTACTAGGGGAGGGGGGGCGCTGCAACGAACCTTCGCCCCCCTGAAGGGAAACCCTGCGCACGCCTATGTGCAGATAAATAGGAGTCTTATATGCAGCGGTGTTTGTAACTACCTGCCACATTGAGGTAGAGTCCTCGCGCCTTGTTTTCAGGATCCCAGCTGGATTCCATTCGTGGAGGACTTGTTGACGTCCATCACCGAAGAAACGCACAAAGCCGTACCCGGGTCGCTGGTCATCTGGTACGACGCCGTGGACGTCGACGGCAACGCGAAGCCGCACAACGAGCTGAACGAAAAGAACTCCTGCTTCTTCGACCAGTGCGACGGCATCTTCCTCAACTTCCGCTGGACCGAAGACCTGCTTCTGAACTCGGCGCGAGTCGCAGGCGACCGCAAGGCCGACGTCTACGCCGGCGTCGACGTGTATGCGCGTGAGACGTCGTACCCTGGCGGCTACGACATGTACAAGGTATGTATAAATTTAGCGACGGTTTACGTTTGGCTGCCACTCAATATGGTTATTATGTGTGGTTAAGAGTAGCTAAGAAAGCTGCCGTTGTGCCATACATGCATGGTGTTTCGCGCAATTTCAGAAGAATTGCGGGAAAGTACGGGAGTGGACGTTCTTTTCCGCTTCCGAGGGCCTCCTGAAGTTATGGCGACAGGTTAATCCAGAAAGCAATAGTGTAAACGTGTGTCACGTCAATCATCGAACGCTTTTTGTAACCTGTGCCCGCAACGTTGTCTATGTCGTTCCGCTTTCTTGTAAAAGAACCGATGTGTCAGACCGGCAGATGTGTTAATCGGAGACTAACAGAGCATCATTATAATGTCACGAAAGCAATCACAGGTCATTTGGCCATTCGCTGCCGAGATTGCGGCCGCGAACCCTTGTTCGAAAACACTTCCATCCTGTTTAAGGCACATGGTAAGAGGCAAGAAAAATTGTGAGGCCAAGAGAAATTGTGGTTGGCTAACGTGCGTTAGCCAACCTTCCGTATTGCTTCCTCAAAAAAGAGTTGAAATATCCTGCTTTGTCACGGTAACATCATTTTTGCTATGTCGTGATAGTATTCCGTACACGTGCCCGGTTCAACTATATGACCCACTTAATGTGATTTTGTTGTTTCCGCTCACTCGGTATATATTTATCGGTTCGTGCTAAAATAAAACATTACTTGAAAGTAGCGCTGTGTCCTTGTCGGTTTTCTTCTACGTCCTTGTCTGTCGCGCTTGTAGCCCACCATGTGTTTCAGCAGTGTGAGGCAGACTTCGCATGCCCCTTTGACTAATGGGGGGGGGGGGGGGGGGGGCACCCTTTCCCCCTCTCCGTGCGCACGCCTATGGTAATGAATCGCTGTTATAGAAGTGAATCGGGTGCATGGTGCTCATTTTCATATGATGGGGTATGTCTACTACATGAGCAAAGACCTCCTTGCTTCATGTGACCTTTTCGGACGTCAATAATAGACCCTCTTTAAGGCGCATGCCGGCGGCGTCGTGCGTGCCGTGGAGAAATTTCGGGCCCGTTTCGGAAGCCTTCTTTCAAACTCTACATTCCAGGCTGTCCAGCTCGCCCGCAGATGTGGCTTGTCGGCGGCCGTCTTTGCGGCTGGCTGGGTGTACGAGACCCAGGACCAGAAAAATTTTGCTGCAAATCAGTGCAGGTGAGTTGGTGCATACCCGGCTGTGCCTTGCTGAAGACGACATACCGAGGCAGGCCCATAGCCAGGATTTTTTTTTTTTCGGGGGGTGGAGGGGGGGCACTTGCTGACGGCCTTGACTATTTCACAAAAAGACCTATTTTCATTATTTGTTTTAGGTAAAACATCCCTCCACTAAAATTTCTAGGGGGGGGGGGGGGTAGGCCCCTAGGACCCCCCCCCCCCCCCTCTCCCGTGGTTACGGGCCAGTACCGAGCAATAGTATGTCCTTTTATCTGTAATGGTGTGGTCATGCGATCTTGGTTAGGAGTCGAAACCATGTGTAGGAGCCGCATGGCTTTTATAAACTACATGCTTGATAGTCTCAAG
Organism: Rhipicephalus appendiculatus; assembly: GCA_030522465.1. NCBI lineage: Eukaryota > Metazoa > Arthropoda > Arachnida > Ixodida > Ixodidae > Rhipicephalus > Rhipicephalus appendiculatus. Next base: position 19,502 of record JALIZH010024734.1, on the reverse strand, counting down.
AGCAAAATGAACTGGTTTTGACCTACTGGTACCTTTTTCACGTACCCATGGACGTGTATACAGAGGAAACAAGCCGGGGGGTGGGGGGTGGGGGGGGGGTGCTTCTAACTTAAGGGGGGGGAGCCGATCCTGCCCCACACATTTACTCAGCCGGACCTGTCTCGTAGGCCGAGTAGTTTTATGACGATAATGGCGGCCGAGGAACACTGAGGCTAGGTTCCAAGGATTGTTTCCTTCCCAGCTTTGCCCCATGAAAGCCGGGGACCAAAGGCAGCGAGGCCGTTGAGAAGCATTTCATCTACCTTTTTGCATGCATTTTATTTCGCACTCGACCACGGAAGGGGCGGGGGGTCTTTGAGTTAACCCCCCCCCCCCCCATGGAAAATCCTGCCCACGCTCATGCACGATCCAGAGAGCCACCGAGGGGGTGGAAAATAATTAATTTGACCTCGAATGAGCGCTGAGTGGAATTGTAAAAAAGATCAGATAGAGACACGCAGTTTAACAGGACGAAGCGCAACTTTTAACTGTTACGTTTTCCAAGCCGAGCTTCAAGGTCCAACGCATGCACAAAATGGTTTCATGGGTTCGTACTGGGCAGAGTAGAGGTATAGAAGACATGCATGCAACGTTTGTAGTTCACAGGGATCGTCTCGACGCAGGTTGTGGGCGCTGCCGGAGGACTGCCGGTCGCAGTGGAGGGTTACGGCGCTGCCCTTGTCCACGACGTTCTGCCAGGGATGCGGTACCAGTCTGTACAACCAAGGCAAGGCGAGTCCATCAGGATTTTAGCCTCAGTAATTCTAGCCGAGGCATCACTACTAGCTAAACTTTTCAAATTTTTTTCCGTGTATCGTACACTCTTAAAAAAAAAGTTAGTAAAAAGCTTGTAACCACGAGCAAAAAGTTAGTAACAGCGGCTGCTACTAACTTTCTTGGGCCATTACTAACTTTTTCCTACGTTTTTACTACCTAAGTTAGCAGACACTTATAGGTTGCAACGGTTACTACCTCTTGCGTACAGTTACTTTTTGCCATGCACCTGTTTAACGAACTTGCTAAACGAACCTTATTAGTAATTATTACGAGCTTTTTGCAGCGTATTTACTAGCATGGGGACCCAGTCAAATTCGCTGAGGCGATATTAGTAAGCTTAGTACCTCGTCTTGGCTCTTGATTATTAAGCCATGTTGTGGCGTTATTATGCAAAATAGAGATAACATATTGTTTGTCTTAATATGCTTGATTAAAAGTTCTACGCTGTGTTACCTCGCACACCTAATTAAATGGTACGCTATATAAATATAGGCGCGTACCTTAAATTATTCATCGTAAAGCCTAGCTGCTCACCGGCACCAGCTGTGTTCTCCAAAGGTAGGGCTATAAATACTCCTGGAACCACTTACGAATTACACGTGTCGCGTAGACTAGTGGTTGTGTATCTGTGCTGTTCTCCTTCACGACATTATGTGCATAATTACCCATTGATGTATTGTAATGATCGTGCTCGCGAATTCAAGCCGTTATAAAAACGGGTGACTAATGAGGCGAAATGATCGTGGTTACTACTTTTTTGGGGGGTAGTAACCGTTACTACCTATGTTTTACTAGTTAGCAACGAGACGATTAGTAACCGCTACTAACCGAGTTTGTAAAGACGAGGGTAGTAACGGTTACTAACCTTCCCATTACTAACTTCACTTACTAACAGGGTTGTAACATATGTGACAAGTAGTTAGTAAACCGAAGTTAGTAAGTACTACAACCTTTTTTAAGAGTGTACAGCCGGTGTTGTTGATAACGCGTTACAAGTAACGGTGTTACCGGTAACGCATTACTTTTTTCAGTAACTTAGTAACGTGCTCGTTACCATTTCGGAACTGTAACGGGTATCGTACTTACGTCAACATTTTTCGGTAACGTCAGGTGTCACGTTACTCGTTACATCTTACTCCAGCTATCCCGGGTGTTTGACACTAAACTCATTCTTCTCATTGGGCGCCACTTTCCGAGTGCTCGCCCCGACATACATTTCTCAGCGGCAGACTACTGCTGACCCGCCAGGCAGCATCCAATGCGGCCGTCGAGCGTCTATGGATAGCGTATTTATGAAGAAGCAAGGCAAGCATTGGACAGCTTTGAAATGGAGCTGCTGCTCAAGTTCTCAGTTCTCCATCAAGTTGTAGTTATTAGAAAGTTGTCCCTGCACTACGTCAGGGCTCTTTATACTCTGATTTCAAAATTAAATTTCCTTATTTCTATCTGCAACTTTGGGTACACGGTTCTAGTTACTGAATTTCTGAACCTACCGAGGCTGACCTTGAACACCTTCACATGAACACTCCCAATTTTTGCAATTACAGTCGAACCCACTTATAACGATACCGGTTTTAACAATATATCGGTTATAACAATGAGAAGCTGCTGCACCGTCAACTTTTGTATGTTTTCTATGGTGAAATAACCCGCATGCCACATTATCGGTTATAACAATGAATTGTGGCTGCTGGTTGTCCGTACCGAAAGGTAATCATTGGAAAAGTAATCCTTGAAAAGAAAGAAAACAAAAAATTCAATCTGCTGAACCCCCTCCCACAACCCCAGCAACTCCCCAGCGCCCCTTCGGATGCGTGGTATGCAATGCCGCATAGCGTTGTGACACTGCGGCAAAGCTGACTTTTGAAATCTGCTACGGCGCGGCAGGAACATTTCATTTTATTCATGTTCCTTTAACATGAATGAAATCGCACGACTGAATGTAAGGCATTCAAAGTTTTAGTGTGAAGCTTCAGTTTCGCCGAGTATATCGGGTGTTAAGCTGCACTCCCTAAAAAGCTGTAAAACAGGGGGTCTCAAACACGCGGCCCGCGAGCCTCTCTTTTGCGGCCCGCGGCCCACACATCACTTCGCCCCACGGTTTTTAATTTTTTTAATAGGTATGTTCGCGAGCTACGCAGGCATAACTGGCTGAAGCATTGTTTCCGTGAAGCACCCTATGTGGTCACTATGTCTTGAAACATAAACGTTAAACAAAAACTCTATTTCAGAATCGGCGTCTAGATTTTAGTGGTCTTGGAGATCGGTATCGATATGCTGAACCAAATCTCCTTCAGAAATGGACCTCTATATGAGATATTGGACAGCTTTTCTTTCAAATGGCAACGTTTGCTGACAATTTGTACAAACTCCCCTCCTCCTCCCTTCCAACTCCCCCCCCCCGGCCCTTGCGGGACTAAACTACGTGACTGCGACCCGCTGGCTTGGGTGAGTTTGAGACCCCTGCTGTAAAAAATCTTTGTACAATGACTCTCTATCGCTGTCTCAATGCATCGGCTCTAGAATTTAGAGGTGCACACTTCAACTCCAAGTGCTACCACTAACGTACTTCTTGCGATATAGTAATGAACACATTACTCGATGTAAGCGATCCAATTTTAAAAATTGTAAGGAGAAATTCAATTTAAATGTCTCAGGATTGACAGTCTTCCAGAATTCTAGCGGGCGTTACCTCAGTGAGCAGAACTAAAACAGAATGGAATCATTTATTTTAGTTCTGTCGGCTTGTTCAGGTTGTCCACTTGGAACATTTCCACTACCTTAACAGGGTGGAACATCTGCACTACCTAATTCACGAAAGGCCATTGCCCATTTTTCAGGTGGTCAAACCAGCGCCGTGGTTTGACCTTTCAAAACAGCAGCTGCAGCCCAAAGATCAAGGAACGAACCTCTGCGGCGGTGGCGGGTGGGCCATACTGTCTACGCTGAACCTCTTACACTGGCGGCGGTTGCCTCTTCTTTTGCACTACAGTCCAGAAAAGGCACCAGGATCCACTGCTATCCCTTACTTCAGGTAAACCTTGGCTCCTCAATACGGGAATTCGAATGTTTTGTGGCCATAGTGGGTAAACTATGCGCGCCGATGATCATGGTAATGTGCAGATGAGTAAGAAGTACGTAATGAACTCCCATAGTATATGAGTGTTTATTATGCATCTCTTTCTAATCTATACTGTCATGATCATCCATTTGTCTACCATCCATGCGCATCATCGCGCCCCGATATATATATATATATATATATATATATATATATATATATATATATATATATATATATATATATATATATATATATATATATATAATGTGTGCGTGTGTGTATAGTCTTACGGGAAGCAATAAAAAGTGGACGCTGTGTTCTTCTACCTGTGTGGGAATACGGCTAAGCACGCCATTCACTTGGATCGAGGTTGAATGCTTACGGTGTTGCGTGTGTGACACAGGGCCACTCTCCCCCCTCAACTTGTACTCTCCCGCCATCAGACTACTGTGGGGGAAAGGGGGGACACGACTCTCCTTGACACTCCCAACGTGCGTGTGTGCTCTAATTTACTGTCACGTATCACGAGGCTCGGCTATCTCGTGGGCAAAACGCCCACGAGATAAAACGCCCACAAGCGAGGAACCACAGCAATCGCTTCTCCATCAATCTTCTTGAATGGCGAAACTGATATTCTTTCTGGGTATATCGGTTACGTGTACTGAAAACGCACCCCTTATCTAATGCCCCCTTGACAGGTCGTTAAAAAATTCAGGAGCCCCTCCCCTGTCGGGAAAATAGGGGGCAGGCGAAGCTTGGTGTGTACGTTCCTGATGTACTATTCCTGATGATTCCTGATGTACTATTCCTGATGATTCCTGATGCATGACTATTCCTGATGTACTATTCCTGATGATTACCAACATGCCCAAGCATACGCTCTTTCAAGTACTATATACTTTTCATTTTTTTTTCATTGTTTCTATCATTGTTTGTTTGTTTGTTTTTGTCTATCCACCGTGGAAGTGAAACGGCTCTGATTGGTTGCGGGCGTGGCGTGAGGGTCCGTATACGCAGTTGGCATCGGACCTAATGCCTCACGTTCCGGCGCCGGCGCCGGAACGTAAGGTCATGGATTTATATCCTGGCAGCAATTAAACGCGGCAACGTGAACTGACAAGTGGTCTCGATAGATCGGATTGACTTATCAGAAACGGCTTATCGCTGACAAGTCCACGTTCGAGAAAACATCATTTATTGGAAAACGGCGCGTACAAATACGCATGTGAGCGGCGCACGCTCGAGGTTCGCATTTCTGTAACTGGCCGGGTTTTTTCGCGCACGACAACGCCACCGCCGAAACCTGTTACTCGTAACAAGCGTTGTTGAAGAGTCGGCTCCCTTATGCAACGCTAAGGAGAGCACAGGCGCGAGCCTATATGCTCTCACCATAAGCGTGCGCAGGGTTCCCCTTCAGTGAGGGGGGGCGAAGGTTCGTCGCAGCGCTCTATTATGTCAATGTATGGGGCTGACTTTGCGCCCCCTATCGCCCCCCCTACCTGCTACGTCAATGTATGGGGCTGGCTTTGCGCCCCCCCCCTTATCCCCCCCCCCCGTGCGCACGCCTATGGCTCTCACGAAGTACTCATCAAATTACTTCGACCTTCAGAGTCGATTGCACCGTTCCTTCTGCAGGTTGTTCGGCTTCGATCTGCCTCTGGGCTCCCTGTGCGTCAGCTATGCTTTCAAGAACAAGAAGCAAGGCTCCTTGGCAGGGCACGACGTGAACCTGATTATTCGAGTCCGGGAACGCCGCTGGCGAGGAGGACGAGCTGTCACTGGGCTCGGTGATCGTCGTGCCCCAGAGCGAGAAGTACATCGTGGAGCGCGAAATCGCCAACAGCGCCCAAGGTGACCTGGGCCTCACTCAAGGTGGCTGGTTGACGAGGTTTGTAACATATATAAAAACCTTAGTTTGTCAGAGCCCCATTTCATAATTAATTTAAAGGGGTCATGAAACATTTTTTCAAGTAATTATAGAAGGACCCCAGTATCCGAGTTGATTGCCTCGCGAATGGATTGCCGCAAAAGTTTTGAAGCATTCATCCAAGAAACCTCACAATTGTGTCATCCAATAGTGTCACAGTTGTTAGTTCCAGCGGTGTTTGCGTCTGCCTCTTTCTTCGTCACGGCGAGTGCACTTGGAAGCTAAGCTTGAAGGGGTGGCACGGTGCAAAGAAGTTACGCCAATACACGTCAGGAACCTGAGAAACGCGCGCGATGAAACGCGACCGCTCCCCCATTGTGATTCCTGTGCGCGATTGTGGCTCACTGCGTAATATTAGCAGACTATGGAGCGCGGCGACGGCAGGTGGCGGCACTCGGTGGCAAGAAGCGCATCTGAATCAAGCGCCACTCTGGACTTACCTATGTCGGCTATTGGCCAATACCGCGCTATCTGCTGGATCGACGACAAACAGCAGGCGCCGGTAGCTTCGGAGAGAGTGAGCACAGGCCTTTGTATCAGAAGAGGGCACCTGATAAAATAACTTGAGAGTGAGCTTGGGCATTTTGGTATTCCATCTTAACACCTATGTCCCTTCTGTGCGCTATAGGTGTTAATAAGATGAAATAACTTCGCGCTCCTCTGGTAAACTCTTCTTTAAACTCTCCTTGCCGCGCACGACTGTGATATTTTGGTAGAGATGTTCACAGTAGTGTCTGGTGTCCACAGGATGGGTTTTCTCTCACCAGGCCCTGGGGGGGGGGGGGGGGGATCCTGATTACTTCAACATTTTTGTCAGAGCTGTCCAGTTTACCTCCGATATAGACTGAAACGGTGGTAGTTTAAAGTTAATGTGTTAGAGGAGAATTGAAGCTAATTAAGATGAAAGAGAAAACGTGCAATTGCATGGGAAGCACGTATTTGTATTTTGACATGTTCTCTTACATCATTCATCGATGCACGTTATGATATGTCTTGGTTCCCTCAGGTGGCCCGCTCATTCCTCGCTCTTTAGCCATAGAAATCTTCTTAACATTGTCATGCGAGTTGTTGCATGGCCCAGAGACATTTGTCCTGCATTCAGCATGAACAGGCCTACGATGAACTGGTTGTCAGTGGCATATAAGTGTTTGACATAGTCCTTCTGTCATATTTTATGGTGCCGTACTTTTGTATATGCTCACAACATTGAGTACACACTCTGTTTACCAATAAACTGACAGTTGGTGCAGATAGTTAATGATTTTCATATACTGTATGCTTATACTCTTGTTGTTCCTTGAAACCCGTTTCATTCTGTATCAGCACCAACTCGTGGTTTTGTTTGCAATACCTTGTCCCACTGCACGGCTTGCTCTTAAAAGAAAGTTACGCATGTCCAAGTTATCAAATGGCAAAAGTAATGAAACCAACAGACAATAGAGCCAAGGAAATCGTAGGGGACATTACTTGTTGGCTTTTTAACTGTAGTGTAACGATCTTCGCCTAAACTGAAAGGAATTAAAGAGGACGAAAAATCACTCCATCGTAGGATATTGGTTTCAGTTGTGTCCAGGGGCGTAGCCAGAAATTTTTTTCGGGGGGGGGGGGGGGCACCTCCTTGATTTCGGGGAGGGCACCTCCTTGAAATGGCCATTTTTCGCTATGTATGCCATGGCGAAAAAAAATTTCGGGGGGGGGGGGGGGGGGGGCACGTGCCCGGTGTGCCACGCCCTGGCTACGCCACTGGTTGTGTCTAATAAAGAAACGAGCCCCTCGAGCCTCTTCTTTCGCAATATGGCAAAACAGTACTCAATACCTCGAATACCGCAACCAGACCGCCAGCCCCACTCAAGTTGCTAATGTTCCGGAGCTCAAGCTCAACAGAGCATCACGGCTTGTTTTACAGGAAATACCACGTCAAAGACTCCACGGGCTCTGCTGTCCTTGAAGAAATGGGCATTTCCTTTAATTGCAATGAAGATGTAGCTTGCTACATTGGAGAACTCGTCGTGAAGCGGCCGGAGGTCACAGCCGTAAGCGAGGCGGCGAGGGACCGGTACACGAAAGATGCCCGACAACACGACCAGGCTGAAGAAGGGCTTGGATCAATCGATTTCGAATACTCCATGTCTAGTGAAGAAAGCGACTAGTGGCGTCGTCGCTAGTCGCGAGTGTACCACCAAGCGAACGACGATGAGGAGTGATTGCAGGCCTCATTTGTGTGCCGCAGCCAGCCTCAATAAATTGCTTTCATTGTAGTGGCTTGTTCGTAGTAGTAGTACACATGGTAAGAACAAATCTGAGTGTAATAAAAACAGTCTTCACTGCTTGTTAATCTAAATTTTAAGGCGAAAGCCTTTAATGTCTCCTGCTCACGTCCGTCCGTCCGTCCGTCCGTCCGTCGGTCCTTCCGTGCCCTGGCACGGTGCCAGGTGGCCGCCGAGGCGCGCCAACGGACGTTGGTCGCGTCGGTCGCGCCTCGCGTCAGACTCTACAGCGTTCGCGCTTTGCTTGCGTATAGCGTCGCTGTGCCCAGCGTGTCCAATCATGCAAGAAGGGAGACGCGCGCATCGCGTTCCATTCTGACCGACCCCGTCTCAATGGGCACAGGCGTTCGCCGAACACACTTTGGAATTTACAAAGATGTCCAAATTTTCTCACGGTGTGTTAATCTAATTACCCCGACGGTTTCAGTGTAGTGGCTTGTTCGTAGTAGCGGTACACATGGTAAGAACAAAGCTGAGCGTAATAAAACAATCTTCACTGCTTATTGTTAATCTACATTTTTCACTGCTTGTTAATCTAAAAAGCCCGACCCTTATGTATTGCCTCCCGTGCAATGCCCCCCAGCGAGGGCCTTTGAAGGGTTCCTGAACACTTTTTCCTGTATTAAACGCGCGCACGAACACAAAAACAAAGAATGGTAGAACCCCTCCCCCCCCCCCCCCCCCCTTCCAGATAAAAATTTCTGGCTGCGTCGCTTGTCCTGAACCAGTTTTAAAGCAATTGTGAAATGACCTCGGTATCGCAGTCCACTGCCTCACAAACCAACTGCCACAAAAAGCTACACAGGGAGGAATGGCACGGGGGAAAGTAGTTACGTCAAGGAGCGTCATGACCTTGAGTTCTTGTGATGAAAGACGATCGCGCGCTATCTCTGTCATTCCTGTGCGCGCTGTATTCAAATGCACATCACTGTAACTTGCACCTGAAGGGTTTATTCTCGGTATCGCATGCTATTTATGCAATATCATACATATACTAAATAGCAATAGCATATAAATATAAGTGCAAGGAGTCAACATATAAATCTACAGTGCTGAACCCGCCCTACCCACGAAACACAAAACCTCTAAAAGACTTCTCGAAACGGCTACAAACAACTATAGACGTCTTGGTCTACAGAAGACCTAATATAGACATTTTGAAAATTGAAGATTCGTAAAAAACATCTAAACGTCTTAGCTTGGTCTTGTCAAAACGTTTTGCTTAGACAACTTCTAGCGGGACATTAGCACGGCTATCCGACGGTCGGATAGCCGTCTGTAGCCGTCCTGGCTGCAGAATGTCTTGACCAAACATATATTAGCTCTTTTGGCTAGCCGTTCAAGACGTTTTTTAGACGTGAAGTAGCTTCTTATGTGTTTCATGGGTAGCCACGTTGACGTTTGCAAGAATGTTTTCTTCGCCAATGAGGAATTTATCATAGAGACCAAAGTAATGCCTTGGTGAATTCTGACGCCTTTATATATGTATTTCATTACCGAGAATATACGAAAAAGTGGGGTAAGAAAGTGGATGAAAAATCAACTTGCCGCTTCGGTCGTAGCAGGTTCGGTTTCTACGTGCTGCTTCTTGGTGTTCGTTAGTGATGGTGCAGAAAGTTCGACTAACATCACTTGCCTCCAAAGCTTGCACCTACAATGAATTTCAATGCCGGCAATATTTGAATAACCGAGCCAGACTTTTGCCTTTGATATACACTCGGTTACCACCTAAGAAAAAAATTTCGCATTTCCACGAAGTGAATCATCACGAGTGGGCGAAGCACTCGGGATCGTTCATACTGTAAATCACCCGTGACATTGCCCACTCGCGCATGTAAATGAGTGACAAAGCGTGTGTACAGTATATACAATGTGTTTTTGCCGTTGAGCCGCCACTTCCGCGTCCTCAACTCCGGAGTAGCAGCTTGTTGTCGGCGTTGCCGTTTTGCCTGTCGCGGGCAAGAGCGCGTTCACGATCGTTTTCATCCATGGCAGAAAGAGAATGTGTGGTCTGGAACGCGATTATTCTTCATCGTCATCAGCGTCATCGTCATCGTTACGACGTATAGTGGGTACCTTGCATGTGCTGTGCCGTGATGGCAGAAAGAGAATGTGTGGTCTGGAACGCGCTTATTCTTCGTCGTCATCAGCGTCCTCGTCATCGTTATGGCGTATAATGGTTACCTTGCATGTGCTGTGCCGTGATGGAAGCGTCATCGTCATCACACTAGCGTGGCTACACCGGGGGGAGTGATGTACAAGCTTCGACCTTAAAGGAGTACTGACACGATTCTGAGGCACCCCAAAAGGGAGCTCTATCGTTTCCATAGTGTGCACTGTCATCGCTCTCCACACACCGGAGCCACACAACGCGTACAAAATATTATACATTGATTTTAAAGTTCGTCGCCCAGCATCTGCAAGCCAGCCCCACCGCAATGGACATTATCATGACAAATCAACACAGCTCACTGGGTTCGCGAAATTTGCGTCCTGCATGCAGCCTAAGTCGCAGAAATCACTCTCAGAGTCACTGGACGACAATGCACTCATCGTTTTTTACGTGAACCACGTGCGACTGACAGCAAACAGGCAACTGTTGCTAGTATGTCGCGAGTTGTAGTCTTCCCGTGACGTCAGAGCAGTCTTGATACGTCACTGCGAAGCCACCCTCTCGATACCGAAACCGAAATTGCTGTTTCAAAGTAGCGGTAATAAAAATATATTCGATGCATTTCCATGCACCGCGACACTCTTTTTAGGGTTCTCGACACCCACGTTTTTATTTAGAGCAACAACCCGAAAATAATTTAAAATTCGTGTCAGTACTCCTTTAAGGAGCTTCGCCCCTAAAAAGTGTCAGCTCTGCCAAGAGCCATCGCAGTCTCTCCCACAGTGAGAATTCACATAAATGTTCCATCCAATAGCATTTACTCATTTTTGCGCCGTCAAGCACTTCACGAGCGTTTCAGATAGCTTTCCCATACACACATACCCATGTCGCTGGTTTTAGGTCGGAAACTTGAACGCCCTGGTAAATTTCGTCAGGGATTCTGACATTGCTGCTCAGACAAGTCTAATGTTTCATGTAGTGACGAGGAACCTGTAACTCTTTATTATTTACGGTTCTTACGGTTCGAGCCGAAACCAGCTAGCACGACTGACTTTCACAGAAGGGCAGGAGTGCCGCACTTCTGTGGGTGGAGCTTAGATTTGATGATGATGATGATGATGATGATGATGATGCTCCTTGTATGATTGGCACCTACCCACTCAGGGGGGATCGGCCAAGAGTCGGGCGGATCATACAGTCTGGATTATTAATTTTTAAGTGGTAATATCGGTTACAGCTTAGATTTCTGCTTAGGTTGTTATCTAGTATAGCGCTTCAGCCTTTTCGTTCAGAAATAGGCCCTCGTTTGAGAAAATGATGAGCTTGCTGCAGAAATGGGTTCAGAAATACATAGTTTAGCCGTAACTCAATAATGATATAAATAAATAAAATTCAGAAAAAAAAATGAAAAATAAAATATTTGAGGATGCTCTTGTATCCTTGAGGCGTTCCTGGTTCTCCTCTTGGGAGTGTGCACTGCTCCGCTCAGGAATGGCAATGCAAGGCATAAAGATAAAAAAAAAGCGGTGCATTTGGGGCGTTGTCTTGCCACACAACGATAATTGTTACCTGGTCATTGTTGAAATCTGTGCGCTTGATACTTTCCTGTCAAGAATATGCCATGTCACACTGATAGCGTGCACATTGTTTCCGACATTGAAGTACTGTGCGCAAGGAATTAGAAGCAAGGAAAAATATAGGATGATTCTTTTAGCTGTAGTTTTGTTATAAATTATCTGATTTTAATCCGGTTTTGCGGCAAACGATTTACGAATGATGAAAATTTAACGACCCGTCCAGATTTCTTATGAAAAAATAATAAGAATTAAATAACGAGGAACACGACATTTCGCGAAATTCCATACAAGAGGGACTGCATAGCTGTCGAAGTCAGAACCATATGACCTATCCCCAATGTAACCTGCGTCGCCTACACAGAACACGTGACCTGACAAAAGGCCGTGGAATGAGCCCGCACACGATTCCCAGGTTATGCCGCCGCTGGCTGACGCGAACGCTGCGCCGGACTAGCCATCCTTGTACAGGATTTCATGGTTTTCGTTATTTATTATTTAACCCGAAATATTTTATGCAGAGATCCACCAAGACTACACTGACGTATTTCGTCACGGAAATGACGTAGAAAAAATGCTCATGATGAGATGGCAAAGCAAAACTTCAAAGACAACAAAGCTCCGTCAAGTGAAAGTCGAACCCGCGACCGCTCGGTCCGCGACAACAGATGCCGGGCACGGTATCCACTGCCCCACGATCGAACACTCTGGTGTCTTTACAAACGCGCTTTTTATATCTTGCACTTTCCTCTCACGGTGCTCTTGGTCGGCGGGGCGGTATCGCCGTCTGGGAGCGGTACAGTGAACTAATTCATTATGAACGTGGCCTCCACGATTAGCTCCTGCAACGCGTCGTTGCTATGCGTCTGTCCCTTTCGGCGCGTTTCCAATAAAAGGCAATTTTGTCAACGCCTTAACACACCGCGATGTGGCGACCTTAGCCCAAGCCTCGGCCTTGCTCATAGCATCCATCCATACCAAAAATAGTTCTGCGACGCTCGCCTGCCGCGCCTGATAGTAACACCGCATTCCCCTCTTACGCTCGCCCCGAGAGAAATCGTGGCCGGCCAAGCGGGGAGACAAGACGCGCGTTGCATTTCCCTCTAGCCCGGCCGTGGTGTCATTGCCTTTGTTATGGCGACCTTAGCCCAAAAACTGCGTCCAGTCAGCGACGCTTTTCTGGCTGTTACACCGCTTCCTCTGATTACGCTCTCACCTACTGCCGCTACCACAAGAGTTTAATAATCGATAATGGATCCTAGTCGCCGGGATGCACATGTGCCACCAAGCGTCAAAGTGGGTGCATCCACGTTAAACGGTGCTTATAGTGCTATTGCCGTCAAACACCTTTAGAGGGATCACCTTTCTTTATCAATCCTTCCATGGCTTCTATCCCCCCCCTTCTCCGCCTCTTCAACAATACTGTGCTGTACCCGGCAGTACAGAAGCCTTTCAATTCGATCTTCTCGTGCGCATGCCTGCGGTTTGCGGAGGAGTCTTCTGACACCTATCACATGGTGTGAGCATACCCCTCCAATCATACCTACCCACCTCACCCTCAACCGAGAGGGCTGGGAAGCTGTCCTGCTCGGCTGCTCCAACCTCCAAGCCCAACAGGCATTGGTGGCTAGAGCCCGGGCCATCGTGGCAGCTACAGGGATCGCGGACTAGGGATCCCTCCTAGTGTTTGTGAAGGGCGGGCCCTTCCGACTTGCCCCATCCACACCTCTCACTGTAAATAGCTTCATACATGTTTTACACCATCACTACCACTACAAAACACCAATGGACATTGTGCAAGCTCTCCGATATATATGTACAGTAAACATTGAACTATTTCCGTAAGGACACGTTTTACTTTCGTGTTATACCGATTCCTATGACGGAAGGACGGGCCATTAAATTTTTATTCTTCCCGAGTTTTGCCGCACAGCGCACTAAAATCTGATAATTTGTAACAAAACTACAGCCCAATGAAATAGGTCAGTTCTGAAAGAATCACCCTGTACAATAAACAAACTAAAAGATTTTACACCCAGAAGGGTGAAAAAGGGTGCACATGCGTTTTACACCCCTTTTGTTACGCTCTTTTACACCCTCATATTACTGTTTTGAAAAAGTACGCCCTTTCTGTTGGGAGCTTCGTTAGCACCCTCTGATTGGCACAAAGGGTGCTTTTATATGCCTATAGATGACGATTACTGTTTTGTGACAGTCACCCCGAATACACTAGTGTGGTTGGTGCAGCAGGCGTGCAGAGTCTGGCGAGGCAAGGAGTGATGGCCCCATCAGTTAATGAGGAAAAATTCCTCAGTAGTTCTGCAAACAAAAGTCTATTCTTTGTCTTGCACACTCTTTGAATATTCCTTGGCATTTCAAGCTTCAAATTAAATTTTGGGTAATGTCTTTCTGCTTATCGGCATGGTCGTCCGCAGGATTTTCTCTGGGGGGGGTGTAAACGAGTGTTGAATCGCGGCTGGGGGGAGGGGGAGAGCACTGGTCTAGCTTGGGTGAGGGCAACTGCTGGTGAGGCTTGAGGGGGGACAAGTGCCCCTTTTGCACCCCCCTGCTGACGCCCATGCCTATCGGTCGTTACGTTTCCATGCAGTCTTAAAACTTGGCCCCCCAAAGGGGGTTAGTAGGAATTTGGCATGTGGTCATTAGGTACTACTGAGTTGCTTACACTTCCTGTTGACACCGCAAATGTACCAGCACCACTGAGATCTCTTTTGTACTACAAGTTCTTTAATCTCAACTATAGATAGATGCAACTTTAGAAAATCCACGGCATTTCCTCCTCAAAGGCGGATGCACCATCGGGTGCGCACTCCAGACCGACGTCATGAGCCGGACAGCTGGTGATCCCACCTTCGTGGAGAATTACCGAATGCATGAGCAGAACTACGTTTCTTTCTTTTTTTCTTTTTGTCACGGAGGCGATCAGCTGTCGCGCTTCGGCCGTCTGAAAGGGGTCTCTCTAGGCTTCTTAAGCTATATTTGACTGCAGACGTTTCCCTGTGATTTGAAGAATAAATTTTAGATTATCAAGGGTTGTGTTTAGGGACACTAGCAGTTTTTCTATTTATAGCATTTGTACCACCATTTATCAAGAAAGACTAGAAAAGGAGATGAACTGAAAGTGTCGATTTCAGTACAACCAGGATATCGAAGTACACTCAAACCTCATTACAACAAAGTCACATCTGCCACGAAAATACTTCGTTATATCCGAAAAATTCGTTATAAACGTATATTCATAGCACTGTATTCATGACAAAACTATTCTTCACCTACTTCGTTATAACCGATAATTCCTTATATCCGTGTTCGTTATATCGAGGTTTGAGTGTACTACATACCTAACTTCGATGTAAGGCGAAAGCCTTAGATGCCTCATCAAACGCGAAAATTGACTGGCGTCCGACATCAACACGAGTGTTGCAAAAAGATGATCACGTGATGGTGACGTTATGATGTCACCTATGACGTCATCATAACGTCACTAACCGCATAAAATTTGTGACTTCATCATGATGTCACATAATGTGGCGTCGTCACATGACATTATTGCTAAATCAAAGGTGGGACAATCCTGGAGGCAGAGCAAAACAAGGTAAGGTGCAATGCCTCCAAACCACTGTAGTTGCAGAAAGCTTTCGCAGGGGTGCATGAGAGAGTCAATACAACTAAGAAGAAAAAGAAAGAGGGCTTTTTCCTTCGAGTCGACTGAGGCGGGTGCATGAGGGACCCTGCCAGTTTTTGGCACTCTAGTGGGTAACAAAAAACAGAGAGAGGCTAGGTTTCTGGCTGAGCAGTTTGCGACTCATTTAATGTATAAAATCATCTTGCGCATAGCTGAACGTGCCAGGAACCATGGGTAACCAAGCTCACAGTATCGGGAAGACTGTTTCTAAGCCTCGCCGTCCTCGACTCGCTGACGCTTTGCGTGTGGCTCGGGCTGTACCGCTCTGCGCCCCGACGTCGAAGTACGGAGTCTTCCAAGCCTTCGTTGCTGGAGCTGTTCTCCACGGTCACACACTCGGATGTGTCGTCCGGTCGTTTCAAGGCGAGTTCTCCCAAGAGGCAGCTACCGGCGACGGTTGGCTTGTGGAACAAGAAGGAGGCGCCGACCTCTCTGAGAGTGGCACCGCGGTCGGTCTGCAAATCCTTCACGAGGTACTTCCTGAAATAGAAAAGGGTTTGATGAGACGGCTGCTTGAATGAATACATGCGGAGAGGCCAGAGCACCCTCACCAGCAACCACTGCAAGTTTTGTTTGATCGTTGATACAGCAAAACCTCGTCACGGGAGACACTGTTACAAGGATACAATCGGTTATAAGAGATATTTCAAAATGGTTTGGTTGGTTTTCCAATGTTCGCCACAACATTGCATACAAGGGACATGGTTACTAGAGACACAAATTTTTTACTACTTAAAAAAAGGCACAACTCAAGAACACTTGCGCAACATGGCCAACGTATTGCGAGCCACCATGCACTGAAATTTTCATTCCTTTGGCTCATTTCTGGTCCGTTCTACAGACGATGTTATTCTTCACATGGTTGTGACTACAAATTTCTTGTCACTGTTACTCAGTCTTTTCACTGTAGATGTTTGTTTTTTTTTTCCCCGTAAAAAAAAACAAGCTTTCAAGGTTAAAGGGGCCTTGCAACACATTTCCCAGTCATCATCGAATGGCTTTATCAAAGGAGTTTATTGCCTCGTCAATCGACTGTCGCAAAAATATTTAGAATCTGTGAAGTACAAGTGCAGTTACGAGAGGGATTTGCCACACGCTTCAAGCGCTTTCTCTCTCCTTTCTTACCAGCTGGCGTGCTAAGAGCTATGCAGGGTGGAGATGACAAAGGGGGCAAGAAGCTACATCCTGTTTGTCAGCATGCGTCACGACCTTGAGCACTTCCTTTTCTTTTTTTACTCAAGCGCACAGGCTTACTTTCAGTGTAATCCCGGGCATGCATGCGGGCACTTGGCGGCATCTTGCAGCCACCGCGGTAACTATGCAGAGCAAGATGCTAAATCAGCCAATGGCCATGGACTTTGGGTTTATGGCACGGTCATCTGGGTTTATGACATCATTGGTCGAAAGAAGAGAGAGCGATTTTTAGCTGACTTTGACAATTGTTATAAATTCCAGGCCGCGCTGCGCTATAATGATTGGTACATGTGTTCTCAGGAGCCTCTACTACAGATCGGCAGCATTTTCAGGCCATGTTTAAAAAGTGTTGCAGAACCCTTTCAAGTCTCATTTTGTTCTTCACATACCTGGTCTGCCAAGCACACTTGGTGCCGACAGAGCTCTCGGGAGCAGGCGCGTCCAAAATGACTAGCTTGGCTTCGTAACGTGCGACATCGGGCGTCGAGATGGTGACACCCAGCATCAGCTGTTCCTCCTCGCCTGATGCTGTCTGGACCTTCAAGACGAGTACGATGTCTACGTCGGTCGTGGTGTTGACGTCCGTGGAGAAGGTGTAGCTGACGCTCAAAGAGCCCAAAGGGAGGTCGCAGGCAAACAATCTGTTGAGAATTGCACATCAATCACTGCACGCAGTAACCAGGCCTATGCTAATATAAGTATTATGATTCAATGTGATGACAAAGGGTATGGTAATTGGTGCTGAATAATCTCCAGGTTCAAATAGCAAGATCTGAAAGTAAACCTGAATACACAATTGCAGGTTAGCCTAAATTGGAACGACAATATATGAAGAAAAAATGCTTTGAAGTCCGTAAAAGACAGTCCAAAATTTTCCTAAGTTCTTCAATATGTAATCCACAATTGACATTGAATATCCTACAACAATGTAATAACAGTTGTTCTAGCCTATCGCTGGTCTCACCTTTGCATTAAAAGCAATTTTTGTTCGTTTTGTTAGAACAATGCTTGCACTACTTCCATTTAAGATTTCCAATTATGTACTAAAGTGCACATATGTTTCGTATTAGTACTCTGCACAAGGCCCAGAAGGGTTCCTAAGGGCCAAGGTGGTTTTGGGAGCACAGTGCACAGTAATAAAGCGGTTCCATTTGAAGCTTTGTGCTGCAGTTCGGAGATGGCAAATCATTTTTTTTCCCTTACATGAGCCTTTCACCACCCTACACACTAGCAGAACTGAATTCCAGTACCCAACGCTTGAATAATAAGAACTAGATGGTGCCAGGGCTAAGCAGTCACTACGGAAGAAAGGTGCTGGAGTTTTCAGACAATGCATGCACAGCGCACAAAGCTACTTCACTAGCAGCCAGCTCCTAATCCACAAGTATCGGTCAGTAAGTCTTGCACACGCGATAGACAGAATACTTCACTATATTTCGGTTACCAAATTTTGCCGTTCATTCTTTTCTCCTTGCACCCATTATAAGCCAGTTCGAGCATGGAGCTTTGTGGCCTTGCACGCTTACAGCAAATTTTTTTGTTTACAGAGAGCAATCTTCATATATGAGCACAGAGCCAACAGATTGAAATGTGAGATCAAAACTTTAATTACAACAACTGATACGAGCAACTGCTCAAGACAACTATACCATGTCGCTATAAGTACTATGGCCACTGAAGTTGATGCTGGCTCTGATGCAATTGGACAAGCCAATGCTACGCCGACAGGACACAAACTGAAGATGGTGGAAATGAAAATATGCTCATTACTTAGCACAGAGTTGACACGTCTTGATCCGTAAGCACTGTACACACAACAGTACAGTCGTCGAAAGACAACAACAGCGCTGCTATGCGGTGCCATTGGATTTTACCTGAAATAAGGATTTGCATCTGGCTTTTTGGCACTAGGAATGAAGCGCAGGCGAAGACAGCTGCCGCCATTGTAAGCGTAGTCCGTAAACGCAACGGCCGCTCCACAGCCACCGCAAAGTGAACGGCCCTGGTCCCAAGGCTGCAGCTGCTGCTCGGAGAGGTTAAACCACGACCCTCTCTGCACTAGCTGCATTCCAAACCACACGACAATAATGTAAACCACTTCTCGCATTCGACATCATTATAACAATCTTTGGCCGTTTCCCGGTTTAATTAACGCCGCAAGTCAATCAAATCAGGCAAGCAGAGATGGAAATAGGCCAACCTTCCCCGCCTTGTACAGGTTCTTGCCGAATCCCTGGCAGAAACTGGTGCAAAGGGGCAGTGTGCTCAGGCGCCACTCCGAACGGCAATGCCTGGGGAAGTTCCAAAACCTGCACAAGCACCAAAATCGCGAATTGACGTGCACTCCTACATCTCCAAACTTCATCACCAACATCACCACATCATCACCAAGACCAACTTGATGTGCACTCAATAATAAGCAAACAACTTCTTCGAAAACTGAGCAATGCTACAGAATGACGGACAACACAGACACATCTAAGTACAGTTGAACCCCTTTGTAAGAGACAACTGGTTATAAGAGACACCACTGTGCCTGACATTGAAATAGGCGTTGATCAGAAAATGAGGATATGGTACCCTGTTTATTACAAGAGAAACCTCATATAAGGGACAAGAACTACTCCCAGGTGCATGTCTCTTATAAAGGGATTCAACTGTATCTGCGGCTCAAAGGAGTACTGACACAAAATTTCAAAGATGAGATAATTTGTGGGACAAATTTGTGTAGGCACACACGCATCACTGACGAAATATGAATAGCTAATATAGCCTAAAATCAATTTTAAAGTGCGTGTCGCGCCAGTGCAACGAAACGCCCCACCTCACGATATCGACACCAAC
>JALIZH010024732.1:0-23112 GCA_030522465.1 Rhipicephalus appendiculatus | reverse complement strand
CCCTTCCCGGTCGTTGACCTTTTGCCGAGGAAGGCACCAAAACACCACAAGAGCTTTCCCAAAGTTACTGTGAGGTTGTCACGCCTGATTGTTGCCTGTCAACCTACGCCGAAGGACGCAGTGTCACTGGGACGGGGAGCAAGGTAAATGTAACTGGTAGCGAAGCTTCCATAGAAGCCCATACGTTCAGAAAATGGCGGCTCATCAGCTGCTCATGGGGCTTAGCGCCATCTGTGTGAGGAGGGAACACTTCCGGCGGAACAAAAAATAAAGCGGATGTGATGCAATAGCTGGTAAAGAAGTGACGTCATTTTGTTGGCACTAGCGCGAAATTTGATCCCAAATTATTTTTCGTAGGCTCCTGATCGCTAAGGACTCACGCTAAGGCTATCGCCGGCGAGTCCTCCAAGAGTGCGCTTCAAGACAATGCCAGCTAAACTAATATCGACTCATGACTAGATAGTGATGTTTAAATGTACTACCTTTCAATTTTCCTCGGTTTCACTAGGAAACATTCTTGGAACTTTCATTCGGCGTTGGTGGCATCTTCCGCAGATGGATTAAAGCAAGCAGCAGCGTACCTTTCACATTTGCAGCGTTGGTTATTTGCTTTTCACATACGCAGGTTCTTTAGCGCGCACATTGCTTGTGTTCTTCAGTTCTAACAAGAAGAAATGACGCCAAGTGACGCCAAAATTATGACATTTCAGTTTTATTCAATGGTCACAATAACTCGATTTGATTACACTGCACACAATGAGCACCAAGTGAATAAGCAAAAAAAGTGTGCGGACACTACATGCGCATTATTTTTTTTTCTTATGCTCCGATAAATTACCATTTCGTATGCGAATACAGGTATGCGAATTGTAGCGCGATAAATAACTTAGCGATCTGCTCACCGATAGCACGAATAATAGCAGGCACTGCGTGTTCAAGAAGGAAACCGGCCGCAGAAATTCTGACGCATGAAAGTCCAGTGAGCACAGTCCTCCCAACCGTTGCCCTTGTTTCTTATCTAGAAGACATGGGTGGCCAGGCATACGTGTTGCTGCTGCATCCTCGCCCAGCACATCGTTTCCGCAGGTACCGAGGCAAGCACTCGGCGTTAAATGTTATCCGCGTCGTCTCGCTGCCCGTTGGGCACTGTGCTCAAGACGTTCACCAACGATGAAACGCACGTCACAACTTCGCGCACGGCACAACCTAAATTTTCAACACATTAATTCAGAGAACGCAAGCAAGTGCGGAACACTAAAACACTTGAGGGGGGTGTGTCATCGCAAACAAATTTTACGAGCGTGCCTTTCCATGCAGCGCAAGGGCTGCACTGAGTAATAATGGCGTGCACAGAGGGCGCTAGAAAAAAGATTTTTCGTAATCATAAAATACTGTCATAAATTTTTTGCTCATTGCACCTACATAATATTGTTGGGGAAATAAATGTCATTTGTTAAACATAGCGATTGCTTCGCCTTTGAATAAAACCTGGTTTTTCACTATTACTGTTTGTTCCCTCCAAACATAGTCGCGCTTCAATCGCAGCTCCCATAACTCCCCATGCTGATGTCGCTGGCAATAGCTTCTGAACCGCTTTTCGCCCGAAGTTTCGCGACCTATTTGGATAGACCTTGCGGGGAGCGGCAAAGGCACAGCGAGAAGGAAAGAAGGAACGCTACCGTACTGCCTTACCGTATTTTCGCACCGTACGTGCCGTCTTTCCGGAACTTGCTAAAACTCTCTATTAGGGGTTTTTAGCTTGTACGTATACTTGTTTACGTTACCGGATGCCGGATGGAATCTGCGCATGCGCGGGTCTTTACGGAACGTAAACCTTTGCGGAACGTAAACTACTCGCCGGATAGGCTTTACGTTTTCGGTCCGCGGCAAGCCGCTAAGTCAAGACAAGCCGAAGCACAAGCGCCAACTGCGAACACGTTGTTTGACAGTGTTCTCTGGTTGGACTTTAGATTGTCATCACGAGCACCATGTCCGGGCGCAAGCGCTTCACGCTCGGCGATGACATCGCTCTAACGAAAGAGGTTTTAGAATTAAATCCTTTCCTTGACCCTGCGAACTGGCTGAAGATAGCCGATCGGCTAGCCGACCTGTTGGGCCGGAGCCTCAGCCTTCGCAGTGTCAAGGAGAGGCTTAATCTAATCCTGCTGCGATTTCTCCGAGATGAAAAGAAGAAAATTAAGAGGTAAGTGCGTCTCGCATTGCACTTAGTTATGTACTGTTCTTTGCTGTAATATTTTTTCTCATTCACAAAAAATTGCGATTAATGGCTCCGCACTAGCTCTGGTACAGAAGAAGAACAAACCGAGCTGCAGAACCTGCTGCAGCGAGTGGCGGACCTCGCACGCGAGTGCGGCTACAGCCCGCCGCGGTCGACCATGCGACTGCTCGCTGACGGCGGCAAAGGTCGAAAAGGCCGCCCGCGAGCACCGCAGCAACGTCGCGTGGTCGACGTTGATAACAGGGAGGAAGACGCCCTGGCCGCTTTCGCTGAGTCGACAGCGCGTGGCGGTATTGCTCCTGATAAGAAATAAGCTTATTTGGCAATTCATACAGGTGCTATTGTGATAGCGAGTGGTACACTTGGCCTGCGTTGCATTTATCGGCCATGTCGTTTGACCAGCTGCTTGATACAACAGTGCTTCACCGCTTGAGTCGTTGGAAATGACAAATATTTGATATTCGTTTCATGCATGATCATGCAATCTCTGCAATCTCGTTTCATGCATGATCATGCAATCTCATGCAATCTCTGCAATCTCTGCGTGGTCGACGTTGATAACAGGGAGGAAGACGCCCTGGCCGCTTTCGCTGAGTCGACAGCGCGTGGCGGTATTGCTCCTGATAAGAAATAAGCTTATTTGGCAATTCATACAGGTGCTATTGTGATAGCGAGTGGTACACTTGGCCTGCGTTGCATTTATCGGCCATGTCGTTTGACCAGCTGCTTGATACAACAGTGCTTCACCGCTTGAGTCGTTGGAAATGACAAATATTTGATATTCGTTTCATGCATGATCATGCAATCTCTGCAAGTTTTCCTCGTGAAATCCGAACTCAGCAGCCATGCTTAGCTCCACACTATGTGGCCTGTTGGCGGAGTTAGTTGGATGCTGGCGGAGTTAGTTGGATTATGGTATATTTACCATGTAGAGAGACAGAGATATAGCAATCTTTAATAAAATTCCCGGGGATTTTCGCCTGGTTTATCGCCTAGCTTGCTATTCCAGGTGTCAGGCGATGGCCATAATGTATGCCACATATACACAGAAATAATTTGCATACTCACAAACACTCATATACACACAAAAGAGTCACGCAGAGAACATTGAACATGAGTTATATCGAGTGACAAAATTGATAACATTGCAGACACGACACGCAGTCAGCTTGCGCAGCATGGGCAAATTGCAAATCATCAGGATAGGCCTTCATCGTGCAGTGGACATGAAATGCTGATGATTAATGAATTCATTTCAGTGTTACATTACATAATCGTTTCACAAGTGAAACACATGACGTTTTACCAGCTCAGACCTTGAACTTTCTGGCAAAGGTTCTAGATTAGATGTCTCACAAAGGACGGCTGTGATATGCCCTTCAGTGTCTAGGAAAGATTAGAAAAATTCACTCTCCTGAACCATACAGTGGGAATCGAGGTCAGGCGGAATGTTGAGCTGAGGTGCTGGCTTGACTTAAGATCAGGTGAGACGTGAACTTGATAAAGCTCATACCCAGCATTTCGGGACATCGCTTTTAGTTCACCGTTTTTCACACCACGTGGCGTACAGACCTTCAACTTTCAAAACTGGCGCGATAACGCATGGCGCGCGGCAGACGAAGTGGCCATACATAAAAAAAAAAAAAAAAAACGAAGCAGCTCGATGTCGACTATCGCCACCGAGAGCGAACCGTGATCGCTGACTGATTAGCGCAAGTCGTGTACGACGAGCGGTCGGTTGGTTGCTCGATCGTGAATCAAGTATTTGGGGTTTTTTTTTGTTTTTTTTGTGTTTTTTTTTTTTTAGTGAATCCGCGCGCACAAGTCACGTGGCTGCGCTTGACAAACTCGACTTTCGAAAGGGCGTGCTGCCCTTCCTCTCGTCCTTTTCAATATATTTCGTGCGGTTGTATAGTTGTCGGCCCCACTGGTTTCTTGAAGAAAGTTAGGACGTCCTTTTGTCGCGGCCGTTTTTGTAATCTGTGAAAGCTAATTTCGAGAAAATAATATCAGCCTATGAGATGGCGATGACGCTTTGAGAATATGTAAAGACAGGCTTCACGTAGCTAATATTTGTTGGCGTCACTTAACAAGTGAATTTTTTTCGCGCTATAGAGTGAAGGCAACGTGCCGTGTCGTATTCGCTGCCAGTGATAATCTTTTTTAAGAGCTCAAAACTTAGCAGAAATAAAGGCCTAAATTCATTACAGGGACGAAATTGCTGAATTATTTTCCAAATTTAAGCATTTTAAGTAAGACGCCTTAATTTAAACAACGCTCTTAACGTTTCTAGAGCACATAATAAAAGACGTCCGAAATGTATTTCATTGTACATGACATGCTATACAGCTCGTCTTCCCCTCTTTGCTCACTGTTCGTGAAAGCGTAATGAAACCAATTATATTCACATATGCGACCGTCCGCTGTGGTGATGTAGCGGTTACAGTGCTCGGGTTCTGACCCGAAAGCCGCGTGTTCGACCCCGTCCGCAGAGGTCACATTTCGATGGAGGCGAAATGGAGGAAGCGCGCATACTGTGCGATGTCAGAGCACGTTAAAGAACACCACATGTTCGAAATTTCCGGAGCCCTCCACGATGGCGTCCTTCATAATCATATCGTGGTTTTGTGACGTAAAACCCCCGATGATATTTGGATGTACGTACATAACCGCAAAGCACACCTCTTTGTTTCACTGGCTATGCGGTCTGCACAACGGCATCAGGTCTTGGTTAGAGACCCGATTATTTCGGCCAGTTTTATTTAGAACGGAGAACGCGTACAAGCGAGTTTGAAGATAGCTCTCGTCTGGTTTCCTTGCTGCTACTATAGTGTAATTGTTTCTTTGCACGTATTGCTCAAGAACAGCGTGGTAATATTTTTACATGGTGATGTTTCTTAAAAGGTCCCTCGGTAGGACCTATTTATTACTTGCTTGACGCGCTTATTGGCGAGTTTTTAAATCAACCACTCATTGGTGCAATTAAATGTTTGACGCTAGTGCCATTCTACGCTTCTGGGACGCAACACAACACACGTTAAGGGGCCTTCTCACACTACATGACATTATCATAGTTTATTTTTATTTTTTTCGAACAGTTTCAAGCACCGGCGTGGCTGTGTTGTAGAACACCTGTTTTCCGTGCAGAAGTAGTGGGTTCAATTTACGCGCGAGCTGTTAATATTGTTCATTTATTTGGAGCTACCTCGACCTTTCGCCCACGGGCAATGCTTTTTTTTTCACTCACAACGAAGACGCCGACCGGATTTTTCGCTACAGAAAACTTTTTTGTGGAATACTTAGCCACCAATGAAATCACGCGCTGCTCCAAAAACGCGGGGTTGGTGTAATATCAGTATACTATAGCATGCCTCGTTCACATTAGGGACGCCTCTGATAAGACAACTACTCAATTTTTTCAAAGAAAATTTGTGCCTCACACAAGAACAACAATAATAATAATAATAATAATAATAATAATAATAATAATAATAATAACAACAACAAATATATTATTCTCATATGAGTATTGTGTTACTGTTGTTGTTGTTGAAGAGTTTATTGTTTCACATTTGTTTTCACGGATGGATCTACAATGGATGAAAGCTCGTCTGCGGCTTTTCATATACCCGTATATAAAATAGAAAGAGATTTCTGACTTTCTCGAAAGACATCGTCTACAGCAGCGGAGCTTGTTGCAATATTACAAGCTTCAAAATTCATTGTTGAAAGCCAGCAAAGGCAAAACTGGGCAATATATTCTGACTCCAAAGGAGCGCTACAAATGATTAAGGATTTTTATTTTCATATAGATGATAGCATAATATATGAACTCTTAAAAACAATTACCATCGGTTATCTGGACGGCCATGAGATATGTTTTCAGTGGCTTCCAAGTCACGTAGGAGTGATGGGAAACGAAAATGCTGACAAATTAGCCACTGCAGCACACAAAAAAGTTCACTTGACACCAGTGCCCGTTTATTTCTCAGAAAGCAAGAAGGTTCTTTCCGAACTGCGCCACAAATTGTGCAAAAACGCTTGATTTGACGAAAATACAAAGTCTTCACTCTTACATCAAATAGATCCGTCTCTCCGATTTACACCTAATCAAAAGATTGATAGACCATTTGACACACTACTGCACCGTCTACGATTAGGTGTTGCATACACACCTCACTTCTTATGCCGCATAAAAACAAGAACGTCCCCGCACTGCGACCACTGTGATCATGTCGATGCGTCAGAGGAGCATATCATTATTGAATGTCCGCGAATTGACGAACAACGCGCTCAACTGAGTGATCGATTGAACCGCCTCGACAGACGACCATTTACGATTGGAAAAATACTTGGACCATGGCCACATTCCGATAATCAAAGGCGCGCAGTGAGCGCCCTCCGTGATTTTTTAATGGACACAAATTTAATTAACTGTCTTTAGTTCTTATTATACCTTGCCACTATTTGTTCGGACTCTATCCGCGATGTGATCACTATATATGAACTGGACTACGTCCATATATACTGTGCTCATTCATTCGTTATAAGCCCTATAGTGTATATATGTACCAAGTGACTCTGATTATTTTTTTTCTTCTTTTATTCTTAATTTTTTTCGTATTTTTATGTTTATCTTGTACATTACTGTCATGATGTTGGGATAGCCTGCTCCAACGTAGCCTACCTTCCCATATTTTGTCAGATATATATAAAAAAAAAGTTTATTGAACTCTGCCATAGGGATCGGCCGGTAGCTTGATCAACGACTCAAATCAACGGATCTTGCGGGCGAACGAGAAGCGCCATCGAGCAATGCGCGGTATACAGACAGACCTGCGACGTCGGAGAAGATGATGACCCACTATAACGTTCGTTGTTCTTCACTCTATTATTATTATTATTATTATTATTATTATTATTATTATTATTATTATTATATAAACGACAAACAGTGAGTAGTTGTCTTATAAAGGGCGTCACTAACGTAAACGAGGCATGTTATTATTGATATTACACCAAGCGCACGTTTTCGAACAGCGCGTGATTTCATTGTTGGCTATGTATTGTTAGCGAAAATAAACGTCTTCCGGGGGCCAGAATTTGAGATAGATGCAAATAAATAGACAATATGAATATTCGGCTCGAGAGGAAATCTAATCCAAGACTTCGCACGGAAAACAGGTCTTCTACACTGTTTCGATAAAAAAGCACTATAATAATGTCTTGTAGTTCGAGGATCCCCCCTTCACACATGTAATATTGCGTGGCAGAAGTGTAGAATCGCACCAGCGTCGTACATTGGAATTGCACAGTGAGTGGCTGCTGTGACAACCGACCGATTCCCAAGTGCACAGCAATAAGTAATCAAACCGGCAGACGGCTGGAGGCGACGGGCCATGCCTGACCTTACTGACTGACTTTTTAAATAAAGTTTTCTCTCTCTCTCTCTTTCTTATTATCAGCAACACCATCAACAAAGAGTGCAGCTACGCATTTGCGCTTGTAGCCTTACGGATCGAAGAAAAAAGAATGATGTCCTAGCGAGCATTTTGCATGCTGTACTTAAAAAAGACACTGTAGGACAGTTTGAAACAATATATATGTTACGAGCACAGACGTACCTTTCCTTACGGCAGGGTGGATGTGTCCGCCGAGAAATTAAGCGAGGCTAGCGACTGTGAAGGTGAAGTGAACGAAGCTCGATTGCGCTAACGCGTTCTCCTCTTAAATAAGCTGCAATCTTAATGTTTCGTCTTGGGCAGTGGTTGATTGCGCTACAAATAGCGACCATTTGCCTGTTACCTTCGAAATAGTAAGTCCGGTAGCCTCATCAATCTCTAATGCTCGTACGTTTATAAATTACTCGAAGTTTAAAAATTCCTTGATTTCTTCACTGGCTTCTCTATCGGACAAAAGCACGAAGTTGAAGGCTGAGAGCATATGTTCTGTTTTGAATAATTCCCGCGAGAAATCTGAATTTGTGGTTTCGTCAGTTAGGCAGAACTCTAATTCTCCTTGGTGGAATGATGATTGCTCGAGAGACTATAGGCGCAGGAAGGCAGCCTGGAAAAGGCTATTGTACAATCAGTGCCCTCAAAACTGGAAAGACTACCAGTTCTGCGCAGGTGCTTTTAAACGTACAGTTGCCAAGGCGAAAGAAGATTACGACATTCGGACATTCGAATATCTTTCTAAATCCAACAATAAAAGGGCATTATATAGATACCTACGTAAAAAGAAAATGATTCCGCAATCCATTAGCGCAGAGTCCATCATTTTGTCTCCCGAAGAAATAAAAGATTCGCTGGAAGCAATTGGTAAGGGGTTGGAGCATCGTTTTTCTTGCCAACTATCACCACCTCCGTTGCATGCTTTAACTGAGGATGACTTCACAGATGTTTCCGGGGATGAATTATCACAGGTGATAGGTAACCTTCCATCAGCGGCTCCTGGCCCTGACGGAGTTACGTCGGCCATGCTGAAAATGATCTATAAAGAATCCGAAGAGTACCTATTGGATGTAATCAATTATTCAATAAGAATGGCATGGCTCCCGTTAGAGTGGAAAATAGCTAAGATAATACCATTACTTAAAGCACCGGGTAAGGGGTATGTATTAGATAACATTAGGCCCATTGCACTAACTTCGAATTTTGTAAAATTAATCGAGAGAATCTTAAACATACGCATAACAAATTTCATTAATGAGAGAGAAATTCTAAATCCATCGCAAATTGGCTTCAGATCAGGATGTTCTATATGGCAGGCCCATATAGACCTTGAAAGTCGCATTAAATTAGCTAAGCGTGAAAGAAAATATGCTGCTTTAGTTACTCTCGACATTGCCAAAGCATATGACAGCGTTGAGCATATAGTGTTAATTAATCAGCTACACAACCTTAACTTTCCGAACTATATAAAATCATGGATTGCGGAATTCCTACGCAACAGAACGTTCTATTGCTCCCAAAGTGGCATCTCGTCTTCTACATACGTGCAAACAAGAGGTGTTCCTCAAGGGGCAGTCCTTTCCCCGGTATTATTTAATATTTTGATGAGTTCTATTCCGCGACATCAGGACGTACACACGTATGTATATGCTGATGACATTGCATTTTTTTCATCAGCAGAGGATATTCATAAGCTATTCCAAATATTACAATCATACCTATCAGCCGTAGAAAGTTGGCTTGATAGTATACATCTGTATTTAAATGTCAGAAAATGTTCGGTTTTAACATTTCCATTGAAGGACCCTATTTACATTTCACTCTCTTACCATCTTGAGAGTATTCCACAAGTAGAGAATGTGAAATATCTTGGTGTGATTTACGACCGATCCATGTCTTGGAAACCACATATTGAATACATCGCAGCAAAGGGTGGACGAGCGATTGGCTTATTAAGCAAAATTAGCAATAGTCGTTTAGGTATGCGGAGAAAAACTCTTCTCTCAGTGTACTGCATGTATATTCGCCCTGTGCTCGAGTTTGGGTGCATTTTATACGCCGGGGCGCCTGCTTACAAGATCCATCCTCTTGTAGTCCTCGAGAGACAAGCATTGAGACTATGCCTGGGGCTTCCTAAGTTTGTAGCTATCAAGGTCTTGTACCTGGAAGCTAGGCTTCCCTCACTTGCTACCCGTTTTAAATTATTAGCAGCACAGTCATATCTCAGGTTGTATGAATCCCCTGTAAGGCGTTTAGAAACAATTTTTATTGACCGTCCTGACTTGTTTTTTGGAAATGACTGGCCGAGATTTCTTGCGCCTCAAATTCTCGTTATACAGCGCCTTCTAGACGAATTAAGCGTTAAAATTAATGATGTGCCGTTCATCAGCAACAAAAACAAATCTATTAAAATACAGTTTGACGATATCTTTCCGAAAAATGCAAAATTAATGCCCGACCGATTTTTAAAAGCTATATTAAGGGATTACCTGGTACATATGCCAATAAAAACGATCATAGCGACTGATGCTTCACAAAGTGAAGAGAAATGCGGAATTGGTATTTTTTCTCCTACCCTAGATTGGTCGTTTTCTTTGCGCCTTCCAGATTTCGTGCCCATTTTTGAAGCAGAATTTTTAGCGATAATTCTAGCTCTCCGTAAATTAACGGCATCAATAAGTTCTGTAGTAATTTTGACAGATTCACTATCAGTATGTTCCTCCCTTACTGTAAATGAGGACTCGCCTGCTTTGACTGCTTTCAAAGCATTAGTTCCCCCACACATTAATTTGATCAGGCTGGTATGGATTCCAGGGCATAAGGGCCTATTCATGAATGAAAGGGCAGATGCTCTAGCAAAGTCATCTTTAAATGGGCCTGTTATTGAGGTTTTGCCGGCATCCAAATTTATTATAGGGGCTAGATTAAGAAGAAAACTGATGTTACATGAATTTTCTGCACCTGCAATAACGGCCACATCAGAATTCCAGCACTTAATTTATCCCTGGAATAGTAAAATATGTCAAACTCGAGCAATGGAAGTCGCACTCACGAGACTGCGTTGTCAGACTCCACCGCTAAATTTATATTTACACAGAGCTGGTCTGGCAGCTTCCCCTCATTGTTCTTTTTGCGGAGTTCCTGAGACAACCGAGCATTTTCTCATTTCTTGTAAGAGATACTCTTGCTTGCGCAAAAATACTTTAGGTGCCATTTTCCGCCTCCTTAGGTTAGATTTAAATGTGCAAAATGTCCTATCTTTTGGGGCTTTGGGTCTGGGCCATAGTGACGGGAACATTGCTGATGCACTGCAGGAGTTCATTAAAGGTTCAAAGAGATTTAAGCTTTGAAATCAATCTTTGGTCCTACTTTATGCTTTTCCAAACTTCTCCCACCTGCTTTTCTTTTTTTGTTAATTTAAATTAAATTCACCGCTCCATTGCTTTCTTCCAGTTTATTATTACACTCCATTAATAATTTCTTCCTGTTGATTTTTATTTCTTTTAAATAGACCAAATTTAAACTTTTATTAAATAATTTTACAAAACTATCCGGTTCTTGGCCAATTCCCCAGCGTGGGTGTGCGCCACAGATTCAAGGACCTACTCTACTCTACTCTACTCTTTAATTGGTTTATGCGCGCTTCGAAAATTTCCTGACAGGTTATACGCGGAGGATAAAATGTTCTGTCAGTGCACGGATATATGAATGTTGCTCATTGTCTTGAATAATAAATAGCGCAGAAACTAACGAATTATGTTGATCGATAACGGTGGTTTAGCGAAATTAGGTTCAGTAGCCTTGCGTCATCTCTAAAGGGAATCGAGTGCCCGAGCCTCCGTGTCCCGAGCTTATCAGGGGACGCCCTTGTACTTTGCAAAAGAATAACTCTTGTGTGTATATAATGTACATAGTCTCTGTGAGCGTCTTATGCTGTGAGCTCACGCGCTAGCTGGGTAAGGGGCTGGGTAAGGCGGTGTGGCCTCTCCCCCTTACACTCTCTCAGCAATCATGTGATGACGTCGTGGAACGAGATTCTGCAGACGCATGCTGAACCAACGCTTTGTATCCTAGTCAGAAAGCGCTGGCACGCGCTACCACGTTCGGGTCTGCGTTCGGGTCTACGTTAACAACAACATAAGAGCATAAACACAACACAAACTACAACACTCAATACGCAACATTAACGGAAACAGCTAGTCGAACCGATGCAAACGCGGTGTGCTTCGCATCGCCTCATGCTCCCCTTTGGCGGGAGATGGTGTCATTTTTTTTCGCGTACTTTTCGAATAATTACCGCCAAAGGCAAAACGTTGCAGTACCAACACGTGTAAAAAGCGTAGTGTTTTTTTTTAGGGGCGAAGCTCTGGAGGGCAGACCGGAACGCGCACCGCGTTTGCCGATGCCATCACATGACTGCTGAGAGAGTGTAAGGGGGAGCGGCCACAGCGTCTTACGCGCACCGCGTTTACCGATGCCATCACATGACTGCTGAGAGAGTGTCAGGGGGGAGCGGCCACAGCGTCTTACACCAGCTTCTTACGCAGGCCGTACCGCGCTTGCACAAACGCGTAAGAAACGCGCAGTCTTTCGTTAATGTTGCGTATTGGGTATCATCGTGGTGCATGTGTCCATGTGCGCTTCGTGGCGTAGTGGCTAGCGCCGCGCGTTGCGGAGCGAAGGGTCTCTGGTTCGATTCCGCGCTTCGGACACAACGTTCTGAGTTTAGGCCATATGTGACATCATTCCTATTTTATAACATCTCGCATCTTTCATCATCAACTACAAGTACCGCCATCTAGTTTATAACATCTTGTATCTTTTCATCATCAGCTACAAGTACCGCCATCTAGTGAACACTCCAGGACTCAACGAGCGGTGGTTACACCTTCCGTACGTGTACCGCCCTCTATGGCCGGCTCAAGAACTAACGAGAGGCGGTTACCCACAACGACTGTCTGTCTGTTTGATTGCGGGTGTTTGTTTGTTTGCGGGTATGTGCCGGTTACCCACAACGACAACGGGACGCACGGGCGACGCCATAAGGGAGCTTCGCCGCTAAAATTCGTATCACACCGAAATTCGAACGATCCGTGACCGTAGCACCGAGTTTTCACTGTACCACGCTAATCAAAGCTATATACTAGTATCTACAGTGCGTATGCACTGTAGATACTATAGTATCTACTGTGTATGAGTTGTCATTTGTGTACTTCATACCCTCATATGCCATACCAATTTTGGTCGATATGAAGTAACCGAAACGGCCTGAAGCGCAATAAGACAGCCATGCGTAAATGGTGCCGTAAGTGCGACGCATAATAGAATGCATTGCTGGGGGGAGTTGGTGCGTTGTGTGAAAATAAAAGTAGAAAATGAAAGACCTAGTGTCCCGTCATTTCGCGCTCTACTTTTATTTTCAGCTAGATGGGACGCATGTCATGATTTTCATGCCGGTACCTGTCAGTTATGTTCGCAGTGCAGTTACGTCACTCCATAGCATTTTTGGCATATATCCAGCGAATGAAACGGCCACTCGTGGACCATTATCGTGGAGTGTAAGTCATGCCGTACATGGCACACATTCCATGATTTCTACGTTATTCCTTGTCATTTATGTTCGTCGTACACTGTTGTCTTGCCATGCGAACTTTGGTATATATCCACCGAATGAAACGGCCGCGAACACACCATGAGCCTGGCATGCTAAGTCCTGCCGTACATAACATGCATGTCATAATTTGAATGTGTAGTCCTGTAATTTATATTTGTCATATAGTGATGTCAGCCATGTCAAATTTGGAATATATAGCGAATGAACGAAACGGCGGTGATCGCACCATGTGCGTGGCATGTAAATAATGTCCGAAATGATATAAATTTCATGAACTTGTGGGAGCGCTGGCAGAAGAGGAGGAATACGATCACCGGCGCGCTCGCGGCACGCGCTTAGCGGCCGCTGGCAGCCAGCAGTCGCGGCCGAGCTTTGACGCAGTAAAGACGTGTCGGTTGCTGTCTCGGTGTCTTTCCTGAGGGGCTTCCGGGCCAGCCGCAGCTCAAAAACCCCACAAGCTTTATGTTAATACTTGGCATTTATGTTCTTTACACGGTCTCGTCACGCAATACCAGTTTCCTCATATATGAAGCTAGCAAAGCAGAGGCGAGTAAGTCATGTTGTACATAACATGCATGTCATAATTTGCATGTAAGAACCTGTTATGTATATTCGTCATACAGTAATGTCGCGCCATATCAACTGTGGTATATATTCAATGAACGAAATGGCCGTGAGCGCTGCATGAGCGTGGCATGTAAATAATGCCATACACGGCGTACAGACAGACAGACAGACAGACAGACAAAGAACTTTAATGATGTCCTGAGGGACAAGCCGGGAAGGACCCGCTGGGGCCCTCGGCTCGCCGCTGGCTGCTCCCATGTCGGAATCGGGAGGCCATGCCTCTCCGCTCTTTCACGGGCCCTCTGGACGGCCGTTGACGGCGTAGATGTCACGATTTTTACGGTAATAGTGGTCGGTTATCGTTGTAACACAGTAACATTGCGTAATACCAATCTTAATATAGAACTAGTGCATGAAACGGCCGCAAACGCACCATGAGCGGGCATGTAAGCCATGCCGTACATGACATGCGTTCCATAATTTGCATGTAAGGACCTGCTTTTAGGAGCTAAGCTCCTTAGGGTGTGGGTCGTTCCCTCCTCCTCCACCGTAGTAGTATGTATGTAGCCAGCCACCTCTAGTTCATGAATTGCTCAACAGATGGCGTGTGTATATGTCCGTTCAGACAATGTAGCTGGTCTACGAGGAGACATTGTACGGCTGCCGCGAACAGGTTAATTCACCTCAGCGTGTGTGTGTATATCTACCTAGGCTGTGGGACAAAGGTTTTTTTATTTTTTTATTTATTTTTTTCCTTCTCTAAGGCACCTGAGAGTTGCCCACCCGCTACAAAGGGCATAGCCACAATTCATCATCATCATCATCATCATCTTGGAAATAATATCACTAGATGGCGTTAGTGGTTTTAGTGGGATGGTGCTAGTTTTAGGGACAGACAGACAGACAGACGGACGGACGGACGGACACACGCTTCGCCCCACTCATCATCATTCACTCCGTGGATATGCTGTAATTTTTTAATGTTCGTCGTACAGTCATGTCACGTCATATCACATTTGGTATATAGCCAGGAAACGAAACGGCTGCGAGCACGCCATGAGCGTGGCATGTAAGTCATGCCGCACATGACATCCGTGCCATAATTTGCATGTAAGGATCTGTTATTTGTGTTCGTCATACAGTCATGTCACGCCATATCAAACTTGGTATATATCCAGGAAACGAAACAGCTGCGAGCGTGCCATGAGCGTGGAACGTAAGTCATGTCATACATGACATACATGTTATGATTTTTATGTTAATACTTGTCATCTATATTTGTCACGCAGTAACATTGCATAATACCAATTTCAGTATATATCCAGTGAATGAAACGGCCGCACGCGCACCATGAGTGTGGCATGTAAATCATGTCATAAATGGCATACATGTCATAATTGTTAATACCTGCTTTTTATGTTCGTCATACACTCTTGACAAGCCTCAATATTTTTGGTATACCTTAAACTAAGAAACGGCCGCGAGAGCGCTAATAATGTGGCATGTAGATCATACCGTTCATGACATAAGTGTCATGAGTTTCATGTTATGACCTGTCATTTATATTCTTCATGCAGTCATGTCATGCCACAGCAACTTCGGAATTTCATACCTTCAAATCTGTATGCCATCTCGGACACTTTTCGTATGACATCACTCAACACATAGATAGCATATAAGTCATTGATTGTAATTAACTCGGACTCCTAATTAATGAGAACAATAAACAGTAGAAACCAATGATATGAAATTGTTATCTATCACCTTATCGTAACTGTTCACATTGAAACACTATATGTACTGTACTACATATGTGCTTCTACACTGAGAGCTTCCCCCGTAAGTTTAAATTAAATGGTTAGATTAGTGATAAATATTTATTACGGTTATGAAATTCCTGATGCTTCATCCACATAATGTACGTCACATCTGCAGACTTTTGCTGAGTTTTTACCATGATCAACGTCCACTTTCTCATCGATTTACCGACAGGTGATTCTTTTACCCCTGTAATGCTGCTTTCCTGCACTATCAATTTGGAAAAGCTCTTCAGGAAAAAATTCCACCCAGCGTAATCCCACGAAATTGCAAGCACAAAGACAGGTTGTCTTACCGTACATGCCACTAGAGTGCAAATATCGAATACGTTATCGTTACGCTACAATTAGCTTTTCAAAAATCACCCCATACATTTTCAATGGATGCAAAAAAGTGTCTCGGGAAAAAATTCCAGCCGGCCGATTAAAACTAATCGCGTTGTACCACATAAGGAGGTTGTCAGCATTAAGTGCCTGAAGGGCAATTAGCGAAAAATCAGGCATTGCTCAGTAATCATTTTTTGAAGAACGCTCCCCATAGAGTTACGCCCAGCGCTTCCCCTTGGGGTCGGCTTTGCCGCACTAGTCGATGTCCCAGATTGCTGGACATGTTCCTTATGAAGAAAGTAGGTGATACATTTGCCTTCAATAGCTTTGCACTAGGCAGAAACAGGTTATCTGGAAGTTCACCTGCAATAATTGTCTAACTGTGGTTTGTACATATATGTTCTCTTTTTTTCAACACGTGGTTTCCTGTTTTCTATTGTTATATTTATAACCTACTAATTATTTGTGAGTGCTCGTATTTCCTCTCTTTTGTTTCTTGTTCCTTTGTTTTTAGCTCTTATTTTATAATGAACGAAAATTCTTGAGGCTATTTCAAGTAGAGTTCAATAAAAATATACGTTTTCTTTCTGACCAATTGACGGTACAAGCACCTCACAGGCCGAGTCACTGCTGCAGTCGATATATACGTAGGACGAGGCGGAAAATCTAGGAACTGCTTTCAACGATGCAGAGTATGACATGGATCTGCCTGACTTTGGTAAGTGAAAATATAGTAACAAGTATGTGCATCAATTGCAATTGAAGAAAAAACTCTGAAAGCATTCTGTTACACATGTGTTGCATACACTGTTGCATGGACTAGCGGATGCTGTTATAGCAAGCTTATGTTACTTAATCCTGTCTTGTTTATAAACCGCTGAAACTTGTGGTTTATGAAAGGTAGGTTTGGCTTAAAACTGTGGTGCACCTGAAGAATTTCAACATTGATAACTGTATCTATGTTTACTAAGCTGCGCGTTAATTTGCTAGAACTGTAACCAGTGCATCAAATATGACAAACAGTATTAAGATTAACCTGGTTGTGCTTTTCAAGAGAACTCTCATGCTCACAGCGTCCGATGCTCTCCAGAAGTGTACACAACCTTCTTGCCTTTGCCATCACTATGTTGGTACTGCTCTTGAGAAGTCCCAACGATGATAACTTCAAGTATTTGCATGTACCTATCAAGTGCAGCACAAATGGCTGATGTGGCTCCGTGATATGCATATTACGAGCTCAAATTACGATTCACTTCGTTATTTTCATGGCCATTGACCGTAGCCAGTTTCTAAAGTAATAAAATGTGAAGTAATCTTAAGGATTACGACAGAGCGTGTTCGGTGTTGCTCACAAACACACACACATAGAGATTTATAAATGCATGAATAAGTTGCTTAATACTATGTAAAGCGCGCTAAAATTAACTATCCAGTTCATTCTTAGCCCACAGAGGAAAATTAAGTCATTACTCGCAAATCAGCATGATCTTGTGCAAGGTACCAGGAACATCCCTGAACGTGCATGACACAGGCGTAGGTGTAGTGCTGCGTGTGTTGTCTTCCTTCTTTTGTCCTTGTGTCGAGTTCGCGATGCAATCAATTTCTCTACAGGTGTAGGTGCTAAGACGTTCCATCAAGAGTCTTCGTAGCCAGGTGGTGCGCCGCAAACGGATTTCATGTCCAAAGCTGGAAGTAAGCTTCATGCGGTAAAGGCTCTGTTAGGTGCCCTAAAGAATTGCACGTGCACACACTGCTGAGCCAGTTGGTACATAGCTACTTGAAAACTCCGAAGGCAAGTGGGCCTCTACCATGGCCTGAAATGCCTTTGGTTTGCATTATTTTTATCTTTTCTCCTTACTATCATTTTTAACCTTGCAATAGGCTTTTCAAACTTATAAGGCTGCAATAGGCGCTTTTTGGCACTAGGGCTAGTTGGTAATTTGCGCATCACCCTGTGTTGTTTCTCGTTATTTCGGTCCATGTTATACCTGGCAGCGCATCAAAACATGAAGGCTTTTCAAATAATTTCAACTGACACTATGGGCACCATGCATACGTTAGGAGCCGCCACAGTCGCGCGCGGCCTCCAGCGCCAAAGCGGCCACGGCAGCAGATTTGGTGTGATACAGGAGCAGACGACGCAAGCGGCGGCAAGCCACTGCGCCGTGCTTTGGTGCTTCGCTTGAGGCGTTTTAGTTCCCGTTTGCTTTCAAAAGACGGTAAATTGTTAGCAGCAGTGTTAGCGCGTGTGCTTTTTTTTCGTCAGATTTCGTGCACTCAGGCGAACGCGGCCACATCAGATTCTTGGCGAAAACGACAACGGAGGCGACGAGCCCCTTGAGCGAAACAGCATGCGTGTAGCGCGGGCCGCTTCGCTCACTAAAATATCAAAGCTTATCACCCTCGGGTTTACGCGGCAGCAAACTGGGCGGCATCTTGAAACAGACGACAGCAGCGATTGTACTGATCGGTTTGATAACGCGGACGGACCGTCGCTCTGACCACTGGCCAAGCGAGAAAAGCACGAAAAGCATTGGCATCGGAAAAGGCGTCGGTCGCGATTGCTGCCCTGTGCAAGCGGCTGAGAACAACCTTCCAAATCTGCGTTTGTTGCCGCTAGAGGCGCCTTCATGAATTACG
Organism: Rhipicephalus appendiculatus; assembly: GCA_030522465.1. Classification (NCBI taxonomy): domain Eukaryota; kingdom Metazoa; phylum Arthropoda; class Arachnida; order Ixodida; family Ixodidae; genus Rhipicephalus; species Rhipicephalus appendiculatus. Next base: position 4,455 of record JALIZH010024732.1, on the reverse strand, counting down.
TCTGCACGGAGCCTATAGAGCTGTATCCTCCAGCACGTAAGGCAACAGCAAGAGCCTGTATTCCTTATCCAAACAGCTGATCCTTCCTTGCTCTCTTCACCATGGCACCATACTCTTTTTTCCTATCCCGAATCCATTCACAAAAGGCTCCTTCAGCACACTGTTCTCTATCTTTTGCATTTTCATTTTTTTTTTCAATGTCTCAAGACGGTCCTTGATTCTGTAGAACTTCTTGTTGAGCTAGTTGGTAGCTAATCTTTGGGAAAAAAGTTAAATTAACACAAACGTATCACAGGAGGCGATAAAACGAATGACGCCGACTAAAATAAAAAACTAACAACGAATAAAATATGTTAAGGCTCCATTACGCAAGCCTTGTTCACTCTAATCCTACTTGTTAAACATAGCAATGATACACTTGCACACCCCACACATACAGGCAACCGAAAACACACAGCGCTGTGATGATGTGCGCGAGTGCAGCGGAGTGGTGCCTGTGAGTAGAAGACGACGACAAAGATGACACGCTGCACGTGCGGCACGTGGCGCAAGAGGTACCTCACATGCTGTGTTCCTTGCGCTTCTGCCAGGAGTCCGTGTCTGAGAAAACCTCGTGCCTGCGTGACATGGTGAATAAAAATTCCAGTACTGACACCATGAACAAACAGTTGGGAGCAAGTGCTGTATGTGTTTTGATTTACCTGTGTGTTCCCTTGTTTCTACTTTGTCACTTGCACTTTTGAAATGTACGTCTGTGCACCACATCACAGCTGCATCAATAGGGCTGACTGGTAATATGCAAAGTGCTAGAGTCATCACCTATAACCTTCAAGATCATGCCTACGTAGCAGAGGGCAAGTGAACAGTCACAGTGGCTTAGCAGCTGTGACAATTTGTCGCTGAGCATGATTTAATAGGTAGATCCCAGGTCACAGCGACATTCATATGGCAGTGATATGGTAAAATATTCTTCATGCTTTTAAAGGGTCCCTGAAACGGTTTTTTGACACTTCATTATTGCTAAGGCCATTTCTGGAGCAAATCATTGGCACCATGATTCAGTGGAAACACCTTTAATTAAGGGAGCTATGAATATTAAATAGCTACCCTCCTCCTACACTCCATCTTTCACTTTCAACTCTTCCTTCAAGTGCTCGGGGCTAAGCTCCGCCTTTAAGGGGGTATGCATCACGCTGTGACGTGAGAGAACGCTTGCGTGACGTCGTGTCGTTGATTCCGATAAGTCAGAGCCAGTGCAGTAGTCACCGGTGGGTCAAGCGCTGGGCCGCTGGCTCGGCTGATCGCATCGAGTTAATATCCCCTTCAGGTGCCAGTTATGATGCACTGTGTGCGAATGTGTCAAATTCACATAGCATAATTGCATGACACTCAATACTACATTTTAATAAAGAAAATGAAGCAATTAATTGCTATTATCATGTAAATAAATATTTAATTATTCTCTAGTCAGACACGTTCCGTTTTGATATAAAAAGAATCAAAACCCAGGCCTAAAATGTGTATGCAAGTAGTTCTTGATTGTATTCGTTTCGAGTAAAGATAAGTAATGCTTTTACGTTGGTTTTGGAACGCGGCACATCGAACGACCCGTCGAACGTCGTAGTGCCTTCACCAAATTGATCCGTTGTAGTCATACGCAGCACACTGAGGTTAAATTAAGACATACTGACTATGGAGAAGGTTCGTTTTATTCAATGAGCAATGTAGCTTGCTCTCTTTTGACCACCTGTTGACACAACTAGCAAAACAAGTTGCCTACACAAACGTAGCCACCGCTGCTAAAGGGGATATACTGATTCTAGAGCAGGAGCTGGGCTGAGAGACCGCTAGCCACGAAAACGCTGACATCTTGGAACGTTGTCATTGTTGCGATCACATTAATTTAAAGATGCGCCAAAATCAGCGCTATACGAAGCTCACAATACTTGCCGTATCAATCCTAAAAAAGCATTTGCACAATTGAGAACGTGCAGAGATTCATTTGTGTTTATTGTGAATACTTTACAAAAGATACAACAGCTATTTATGCAATTTATTGCGCTCGGAAAGGAACGTTGCCAGGCTAGTTTGCTAAATGGCGCCACTATATCGCACCTGAGTGTGCGCAGACACGCCTATGACATTCGCTGTGCGCCTGAAATCCTTAAGTCTAGTTGTAAATTGCGATTGTGTTCGCTTTATTTGTGACTAATTTTTAAAACAAATTATAAAGAGCTTCAAAGATTACGAACAACATCTTTTAGCAGTTATGTCGAAAAAAATTGCCTGTGACGTGCATTGCACATGCAATCAGATCAGCCGCCTGCGTGACGACGCGCTTCCAGATGTCGTCGCACTGCAAGTGGGCGGTTGAAAATGCGTTTGGCGGAGCCGTTGTGGTCTGCAGCGATTCGCAGCTTTAAGGCGTTGCAATAAATTACACAGTTTTTGTGGTCTGCAGCGATTCGCAGCTTTAAAGCGTTGTAATAAATTACACAGTTTATGCACAGAGCTTAAAGCAGTCTGTAAATTACCATTAGGACTTGCTCTACCGGCCCAGTGTGTTTGTACAAAATCATCATAATCATTTCAGCGTCCGTGTAATGCATATTGATAAAAGCTAGCTGGTCTCACTAACTTGAGCCTTGCACTGTTTCATCTCGCAGTCCCTTTGTTGCTTCGCAGGATTAAATGGTATCAGAGTGAGTTCTAAGCGGCGCATGTTCTAAGTCATGACAGGTCTTTTAAGTTCTCCGTGTACCAGTTTTTAAAGGTGTTGAGGCCACAGTCGCAGTTCAAGCTTCACTATTAGAACACAAAAAAAGGGACAGAATCCCAATAAAGAAGGGTGTGAAGAAGGGAGACTTGATCTTCCCACTACTATTCACCATGTGCTTATAGGAGGTTTTCAGGGCCCTAGATTGGGAAGAGCTTGGGATAAGAGTTAATGGAGAGTACTCAGTAACCTGCGATTCGCTGATTACATTGCATTGGTGAGTAACTCAGGGGATAAATTACAGCTCATGAAATTGGAGAAGCAAAGCAGAGAAGTAGGTGGGGAAATTAATATGCATAAAACTAAAGTAATGTGCGACAATATCGGGAGAGAACAGCGCGCTTTGCAATAGGTAGCGAGACACTGGAAATTGTAAAGGAATACGTCTACTTCGTACCGGTAGTAACTGTGGAGCCGAACCACATGAGAGTGAAATAATTCGAAGAGTAAAGATGGGGTGGAGCCCATTCTGCAAGCGTTCTCAACTCATGATTGGTAGTTTACTCCTATCCCTCAAAGAGGAAGCTATATAACAGCTGCATCTTACCCGTACTTACTTACGGAGCAGAAACCTGGAGGCTTACAAAGAGGTTTCAGCATAAATTGAGAACGACGCAGTGAGAAATGGAAAGGAGAATGATAGGTGTAACCTTAGAGACAGGAAGAGGGCAGAATGGGTCAAGGAACAAACGGGGGTTAAGGATGTCACAGTTGAAATCATAAAGAAGAAATGGATATGGGCCGGGCACGTAGCGCGTAGGCAGTACAACCATTGGGTAACTGACTGGATTCCAAGAGAAGGCAAATGTGCGAGCGGAAGACAAAGTTAGTTGGGCAGATCAGATTGAGAAGTTTGCGGATACATCGTGGCAGCATCAACCACAGAACTGGGTTGATTGGCGGAACACAGGAGAGGCCTTTGCTCTGCAGCGGGCGTAGTCAGGCTGATGATGATGATAATGACATACCTTTCAACTAACAGTGGTTTTCCAGTGAGAGCAGTTACTGCTAATGTTTACTGAAAGGAAAAGCTGTATTGGAACCCAAAGCACAGCACTGTTCTTATGTTGGTTCATTTGTCATGCACAGAACTTGAAGACAATCCTACTGCCTCATGTCCTGCACCTGACCCCATTGCGAGTGCCGCAGCAACCCTTTCACCAAGCCGTGCTCAAACCCCGGCACCAAGTCCTACCCAAAGTACTGCTGCAGGTTTGTAATCCCTAGTTTTGGTGCTGCGTGCATCTAGATAAAAATGATTGTCCTCGTCACTGTTCTAATATTGACGAAAGTGACTTTAGGTGCAGTTATTGGGTGCAGAGAAATCATTCTAGATGGTCTTAAAGGAAATTTTTTTGGTGCCATAAAATACACGTTCAGGTTTCGGCTATTGCAAACATTTGCACTAAGCTCTTATTTGAATAAATTTTAGCTTAGTTAGTTAAGAAAATTGTTCTGTTGTTCAACACAATATTTCCGCCCTACGCAAAAAAAATCAATGAGTGAATAAGTACTTTATAAGTTTAAGCAATTAATAAAAAAATCAAATGCCAACCATGGCAAATTTCCCGAAATTCCTGTTATCCAGTAATGTCTTGGGTAGAATGGGGAGACTGCGTCCTTGACATTAACCGAGGTTAATTTGGAAAAACAATGTTAAAATCTCTTATTTTTCACAG
>JALIZH010024731.1:0-29319 GCA_030522465.1 Rhipicephalus appendiculatus | reverse complement strand
AGACAGCATGGCCTTCAATCGCTGGCAAGTTCATTGGCTATGCCAAATGTATTGCAAGATAAAAAAGAGTTCGCTTTCTTGCCTGTGCGGGTTCCTATTGCTTGATTTGGACAGTCGTCATGTGACATGGTTATGCGGACTTTTTAGTAAAAAAAAGTGACAAATAAAGTTGGGGATAGACAAAAATAGCAGAGGATTATCACTAGTCTGTCAGACATTTCATCTACCTCCATAATCTTGTGTTTGTGTTTGTCACAACCCACAGATGCTTTTCTGTCCTCAACCTGAGTACTGTTCTGTTCTTCGATATTCTCCATTTCTCACAGGTACCAGCATGAAACAAATAGTTCTACTCACCATTTAAGGCACGTGCCGCGTAGAACTGGTCATGAAACCAAGGCACATGCTCTTCTGGAAAGTCCAGGCAGGCAATACGGTTGAGTGTGGCCAACAGCTCGCGCACGTGGCGATCAGCGCGATCATTCCCAACAGATCCTGCATTGTTAAAGAGACATCGAAGAGATCGACACCTTAAACGAAAGATCAATGAGGCAACTGATAAATGAGGCAATGATGCAGCAATGAATGATTGAGAAAAAATAAGAAACAAGTGACCATGTCCTGAAAACGTGGGCTCCAGCCTACGAAACTATACTGAATGCTCATGAACTGGCATATTCATCTTCATAATTAAAACTGTCACATCACGCACAAGAAATTCAAATAGCACACACTGCAGTGAAACCATGAGTTATAAATAAACCTTCACAAATGTTTGAAAACTTTGAATAATCGAATGAATACTGCAGTACTTGCATTCTCTTAAACACAAATTTAATATTTCCGAAATTTCAGGGCATTCGACACAAACGAATACTAGACATATTTTACAGCATGTAACACGCCTGGAAATGTAATTTCACTGCAGCGCGAGACCGCTAAGCCATGGAACGACCTATCTAGAAATATATGCACTGCCACGAAGCCACACATGAAGGTTACCTGTGCATGTTGCCAACACCCTAATTAATCTTTTAACTTCAGAATACATATTGCTACACAGGCTTATACAGTTAAACCTGCCTATAATGAACCTCCATATAACGAATTTCTCGATATTACGAAGTTTTTCTATTCCCCGCCGTTACTCCATAGAAGCACATGTATTTGCGACCTCTTTGTAGCAAAGTGGCAGCGGGAAACACCCTTGATATAACGAATTTTCGCCACCAACAACCTAAAAATTTTGCCCCGGATTTTGTCATTTTGGCAGGAGCATGCATCTTCCGCAGTTTCCTCGCCGCCGACGACGCGAAGCGGTGGCGTCGCGCACGGCGTGCTCGGAGCCCGGCGACTGCGAGGCGGGCAGGCGGGCCGGCGCCCCTCAAGCCGACGTTGCCGCTGTTCTTGCCACCGCGGGCGAATGCGTGCATGTGCCCTCCCCCTCCCTTCAAACCAAAAACAAAAAAAGAAAACGACTTTAGCGTTGGCAGCGCCACTCTTCAATTGCTGCAGAAGTCTCTGATCTGCACTTCGTTAAAGTTACACATAAAAAAAAAAAAAAATCGCTCCGTGTCGGTACGCTTCAAGTTCGCGTCGCATATGTGGGGCCGCGCTGCATATGGAGAGCGCTTTTCCGAATTGTATTCCATGGTATACGTATCGTTCGCTCTTCGTTTTCGTCGCCGTGCGTGCATGCATGGTTTCACTGCGTGGCGTGCGCACGGAGTGGCCCCCGACGACGTTCAGCTTTGCATTTTTTAAGCGGACAACCGTGTCGCCACTACCGAGATGTCAGATTAGGCGTTGGTGGAAACTGTCCGAGACCGCGGTGACGACGGATCTTAGAAGGTCGACTCATCACGCGCTTTGCGTGCTTTCCAGTCTTGCGCCACGCCGCGAGTTCGCTAGACCGTAGCCTCCGCGAATAGCCGATGAGCTCCGGTAACACGATGGCGCGTTGTATGCAATGCAATGAATGCGAAAGCAACAAATTGTAATGTTATACGAGGTAAAGCTGGTAACCTACTCTTTTGGATCCGATATTGCGCGTAACCCTACAAAACGCTGGTGTAAGAAAATACGGCCGCTCCAGGCAGAAGTGCTCTTTTCACACAGTGTCTTCGCGTTGAGAGCGCAGCACGCGGAAAGGTATGCGAGCCGTGCGCTGATGCTTGCCGAGATGCGTGCGCGCCTGCGATCGCGACCGCGCCCTTGAAGTCAAAGTTCACTGTCGTTGCTCAAATGACCCCCCCCTACAACTCCGTATCTTTTCATGCTCGTTCAAGACGGGCGGGGGTGTTTCCTCTTTGCTTGAGCATTCGACGGCAGGTCTAATACGCGGGGGGTTTTACCGCATGCGGCCTCCGAGTGATAGAGATGGGCCGGCTCGTTTGATCTCCGTTTTAGCAGCACTCGTCGCCCCCCACTCACGCACTCGCGCGCTCACCAGCCTGCTTGTTTCGGCAGCACATATGCGTACAATTCATGGTGGTGCTGAGACAACTCTCACAGAGCTTCGAGAGCGTTTCTGGTTATTGAGAGGGCGCCAGACAGTGAAGAGGATCATTTTTCAGTGCACAGTGTGCAAATGATGGCAAACGACAATGGAGGCAGCACCAATGGTCCAACTTCCACCTGAGAGAGACCCTTCACAGCTGTAGGGCTTGATTACTGTGGCCTGCTGTAAGCGAAGTCAGCAAGTGGTTCAAGAAGGACTTAAATAGTACTTTTGTTTTCATGCGCAGTTACACGTGCCATTCACCTTGAACTAACATCAGAGGTGACCACAGCCACGACTTTGCTCGCCTTCATTTGTTTCGTCACATGCCGCGGTGTACCCTCAATAGTGTACTCTGACAATGCCCAGACATTCCGTGAGTATGTTACGGAGCTCCGGATACAATGAAAGTTTATCGCAGAACGAGCTCCATGGTAGGGTGGATGGTGGGGAGCGCTTCATCCGTACGACAAAAAGCACACTCAAGAAGTCGCTGGGACGCTCCAGTCTTAATGTGGAAGGCCTCACAACGGTACTATGTGAGATTGAAGCTGCGATCAACAGTAGAATGCTAACCTATCTCGGAAAGAAAGGCAAGTAGGGGAAGATGGAAGCTTGCGATCAGAAATTTGTAAACAGAGGGCGGGTGCTGGAGCCGACATTTTGACAAATGGACTTGTCTTTTTCAAGGCTGCAACTGATTTCCTTAGCACTTGTGTGTGTATGCTTTGTACCCTCTCCTCCAATCCAAACAAAGGAGGAGGAGAGGACAACTGCGAAAGTGGGGGGAGGAGATGGGAGACAATGAGACGCCGCCGTGGTGAATTGGGTGATTCAGAAGGAAGAAGGTATTCCGTGAAAAAGAAGTGGGGTTGGGGGGGGAGGGGTTGTACACGTGTCGCTGAATTATGATTGTCGGAAGAAAGCACCACTTAACAATGGTAAGTAAGAAATTCCTAGAAGGACTTAACACTTATCGGTTTCCGTTGGGTATGCACCATATCTTATGGACTCGAGAGCCCCTTCAGAAAGGTTTATACATGCTGGCTGGAGTATATTAAAGTTGTGAATAAGGTATGATTCAGTATATTTTCTGTCTCTTGGTGACTGGAAGTTTGACTGAAGGATGTAAAGTTTGAGGTCATCGAAGTTGTGACCTGCTACATTAAAATGCTGTGCCACTGCTTTTGGTAATTTCTTCGCCGTGTCTGAACAATGCCCGTTTAATCTAACATTAACAGGCTGTCCTGTTTCACCAATGTACCGGTTGTGACAATATGAACATTCGATCATGTACACAACGTTTGAACTAGTGCAGGTAAAGCTGGATTTTATATAATGTACATAATCACTTCCGGCACGTTTAATTATAACGTCATCTTGAAGGTGTTTGCAAGTCTTACATCTTGGATGAGAACAAGGTGTTATGTGGGTAGTAGAATGAGGGTTGGATGACTTGGCATGCACTAACATGTCCCTAAAATTCCTATTGTGGCGATACAAAACCTTTGGCACTTCAGGAAATGCCTTTCTAAGGCGCAAGTTGCTAGTTAATATTGCATAATATTTGTGGAGGATATTATTTATGTTTGGAAGCGCATTTGAGTATTTGGTTATAAATGCTAGCCGCTGGTTGGGCTGTGCTGCGGAGCTCTTTTAGTTAGCGTTGATTTTCTATCTAAGTTATGTGCTTCGTTGTAGACCTTGTTTAGGGCATCGTGCGGGTAATTTCTTTCAACTAATGTTTCCTTTAGGTTGTCTAAGTGGTGAACATAGACGCCATCGTCACTATAGATCCTTCTTATACGCCTCGCCTGTCTGACAAATATCCCTTGTTTGCAGTGTAGTGGGTAGTGGCTAGTGTAATCCAGTGGCGGATCCAGAGGGGGCGGCGGTAGGGGCGATCGCCCCCCCTAAGCCCCTACAGCCACTCCTCCCCCCCCCCCCCCCTTCAGTGCCTCTCGTACGCCCTTGTCAGGTTGCCTGTGGACGTTGCCAGTAGTAGCCGAGCGGTTAGAGCATCTGTTTCCAATGCAGGAGGCACCGGGTTCTATTCCCAGAGCCGTCGAACACCCACCGATTTTAAGTGCGAATGCACTTCTTAACCCTTTGTCGGTCGTCCTATATTTTTGACATGGTAATATAAAAACCGGCTGTGCTTTATTGATATAAACTAGAAAGAAGTTGTATGACACAAATTTCATCAAAATCAAGCCAGTAGTTTACTGAAAAAAAGTGGGACATATATGTCCCACTGACTCATGAGAGTGTTTTCAAAAAGTGGGAAAACACTGTCCCACTGCCTCATGAAGGCACCATCTCGCGATTGCATCAACGGGAATTTTGGGATGAAACGACCGAAGCAAGTGGCACAGAGTATCACTTCTAAAGTTGTGACGAGAAAAGTTGTGCAGACCTCATTTCAGCAGGAGAACGCCGCCTGCAGTTGCGTCTCTTGAGCCTTCAAAGTGCTGTGGTATGTCCCTGTAAAGCTTACTTCACCGCATGCATCGAGCACTTTTTTTTGTCCATTTGGCTGTCCTAGCTTTTTCTGTTGAAATTTTCGAGTACAGATGTTATCCCTGAACATGTGGCTACATTTCAAAAGGTATATAATATCGAGAAAAATATTTCCACGCATTAATATCCGCAATTGCGCTGCGCAATTAGCGGGATAATTTTGAAGGGGATTGTTCCGATGCATTTATTGGTCAAGTTATTTCGCAAATTTACAAAAACACGTGATGACTGGAAGCTAAGATAGTCTCTCTCAAAAACCAGAAAAGGAGGATATTATCCAGAATTTAGATTGGTAGGTTCTATGTATCTCAAAAAGAGGAAAATTCAGAAGCGATCATAAAAAATTGACCGAAATTCAACGCTATTGTAACACTACATCCGCCCTTCGAAAGCGTGGTAAAAGAATTTTTTTTCGAGATTACGATGACTTAGGTAAGATATGAGTGACTTAATGTTGCGCTAATTGCAACGGGTGATGTGGGAGAAATTTTTTTCTGTAGACGGAAAAGTGGGACGTATGTGTCCCACTGCCGCACAAAGGGTTAAGCGACCCCGAAAACTCCGCCGGCATCCGCGCTCCTCCTCCTCTCCCCTAGCAACGGCGCGAGGAGCGGAGAGGAGCGTCTGTAGCAACGGCGCAGCGACGTCACGCCCCACGTGACTGCGCGCGCTCCGCCCTCCGCTCCGTGGCTGCGCGCGCCGCGCCGGCTCCTCGCACCCTCTCCGCGCCGTGACGTCACGGCGCCATGCAGCTGGTGTGCCTCTCCCCCCGTTAGGTTTGCACTCACCCTCGGCCGCCGCCTCTCCCCTCGCCCTGACAGCTCCCTCCTCGCCCGGCGCGTGCTCTCTCGCTGCCGTCTCCTTCGCTCGGCTCTGCAGTTTAGTCGCGCGCGCCCCCCTCATAGCATCACCCCGTGCTTCGCACTTCCTCATACTCCCCTTCGGGGAAATGCGGGTTTTTTTCTAATGGGTGCTCGGTGTTGTAGGGATTCGTTTATCGAGGCGGTGCCCCTTTCTTTCCTCCAAATTCTTCAACTGTCGCTTTCCCAATGACGCTGAGCCTCTCTTTCGCTACTTTAATCCCCTAACAATGCACGGGATAGTTGAGGTGGCCTCCCCTTCTGTCCAAGAATCTCACCTCCCCAACCCCCTTGCTTCCCTAGCAATAGGGGGTGGCAGCTTAACAAAGCCTCTTCGCGGCGTAAAGACAAGATGCTGGACTGCACGCATCGCTGACATATCTTAGCCAGAGAAGGTTGTTACAGCGAAAAACTTTTTTTTTTTTCGCTTTTTACGGCGCTCCCAGTGTAGCTTGTCGTTTGGCACGAAGTTTCCCCTGTGACAACTGAAAGTTGCACCTGCAGGGATTAGGATGCCGGACTTAAGTACAGAAATACTTTGTCGTTGGCACGGAATTTGTGGTGTTTGGGTGCCTTTACTGGAATTAGGAGCGGCAAAAGCACAACGAGCAAGAAAGGAGGAGCGCTACCGTATAGTCCTGTACCATATTTCCGTAACTTGCTTCTTTCGCCGGAGAGCTTTCGCGACGCGAATAAGTGGCAGAGGCAGTTTTTACGTTCCGCTGCATAAAAAACACAAAGGGCTTCTTACAACGTAGGAGTGAAAAGAAAGGTGCTGCATCGTCTTTGTTTAGGCCAAGGATATCCACTCTCGAATTTGGCGGGAAACACCGGTGCACATTGAAAAAGCACAGGCGGCTACCGACTGTCCCACAGTCCTGCGACTGTGAGTATCGTAGATATGCGTGTTGCCACCTGAGCCGCATGAATCTGGAGACTGGTACTATGGTTGCCTCTTAACCCGTCCCGACGACGCAAGGTAAGCGTAGGCCAAACACAAATATATAACCGGCGTTTAGAACTTTAGATTTCATATCGACACCATTGAAATGTATTTTTTTTTAGTTCAGGAAGACTTGAAACGTCACCTATAAGTGCAAGCTGCAGTATTCGAGCTACCAGGCACGCTAGTAATCAGCCAAATATATCCTGCTCTTTGGCGTCATCGACCTGTTGTTGCGACTCGGGTCCGGCGGGTCTCATCGGAGGTAGCTGGCCCGCCGCCGGTTCCCTAGCCCATCATTAGCTGAGAGGTAGGCGCTCGTAGGAGAGATATTGCAGACATTTATTTACATTGGGAGAACAAGAAGAAGGATTTTTTTTACAGAAAGTCTTTGGCCTTTAATGCCCCGAGTCTGGCAACTTGAGGCAATCAAACCGGTGTCAGCAATACCCGCCAATAAGGTGTCCTGCCGCCACAATGCCCTGCCCCCAGGAAGGAGGTAATGGGACGCATAACAAATTCCTCAAAATGGCAAGGACGAGAAGTCCAAATGGGGAACACCAATGCCCCACACAGGGGGATGTCCACGTACCACGCCCAGATGACTAGGAATTGTCGGCGAGGGGGGAAGTGTCCGAAGGGGAACCGGTCTGGTGCCAAGTCGGTGACCTCTGAAGACGTGTCGATCACACCTGCAACCGCTAATGGCTCCGTCCAGCCGCAGAGACGTGCCACGTTGCGGGGAATGTGTCAACAGCTCTTCGACACGCCGGCAGCATCTTGCAACAAAGGGCTGTTCGAGGCCCCCTTGCTGGGAAGGTGTCCAGCAGCTCTATCCCATGCTGGCAGCATCGTGCAACAAAGGGCTGTTCGCAGAACCCTGGTTGGATTTCTGGTCACCTGAGCACGCCGCACGCTCGTGGGCATACCAGGAAATCGGGGTTAAACTTGCGCCCTCGAAGGGCAGCGAACCCGGGAGGAACTTTTGAGTGACAGGAGCATTCTCCGCTGCCTCTGCCATGATAGCTTCCAAGGCCGATCGTAACACTGTTCAGAGCAGCGATTATAGTGTACCTTTCTGCCACCCTTTTAACGCAGTTACGAGGAATATACCAATATCCTATAGAATCCGCTCTATCAGTATGCATCAGTGCCTGAATTAAGTACTTTTTGCATCAGTATATCTTTTTTTTCATATGACATGTTGTGTTTACAAAGAATATGAACATTTATTGTTTGACTTGGATGAAAGAAAGACTGCCAAGAATTTTGTGCTGAGAAATTTCAAAGATGGTGAAGCAATGTCACATAAAGTACAAGCGATATGTTGCGCGCTGATATATTGCAGCATTTTTCTCACTTTCAACCCGATATAATGTTGCTTCGCGCATTGTTATTTATTCTTTCAGTTACAAAATGTGCAGTTGATTTTTTTAAGGTATCGCGCTGGAAGTCCTTTGCAAAGTTTACGTAAATGTGCGTAAGCACTGTGCTACCAGCTAATATTCGTCGTCTGTGATGATGTTGCTATTCTGCTTTGTTGTTGCTGTCTTCGTTTTATTGGTTAAATTGATACGACGTGCACGTCGAGATGAGCAAGTGGCACAATGCTTGCGATCTTCTCTGTGCACACACTTACTATTGAGAGAATTTTGTAGGCATGAGTAGGCTCCCCTTGATTTACATACTCATAATTAGTATTTTAGATACTCGCTAAAATAAACAGTTTGTTTTGCAACCAGCATGTGCGCAGCTCCGAAACCTCCTCCGCACACACACACACGTGTGCCGCCACTGGTCCGGTACTGAGAAACGCAATTTATTTAGTGACGGTTTGTCTCCTCCTTTTCTGATCAAGAATGCTCCGGCTTTCCATTTCCCTCACGTTTCGGAGACACTGTTTCGGAGGCACTGTTCCCAGCGAGTGGTTCATGTTTGCAGGTGTGTTCTGAATTTTCCAAAACTCGGGTAACAGCCTTCTTCCCAGATTCCTTTCTGTCACAGAAGCGCCGTCAAAGTCAATTTTGTGGTCGCGCTTGTCACATTTTACCCCTTGAAAGGTGTGCCCTCGCTTCTCAGATACTGAAAGCGACCTGTAGGAGGCTGAGGGGGAGCAACAATTGCGCACCTGTTGTCGTGCCGTCTCTTGGGCGCCATACCGACGATCTTTGGCCAAGCGTATGATCCTCGTACAAGTGCTAGCTGTGGGCTCATCATTACATCAAGGTGTGGGCTCATCATTACGACCATGCCAATGCCCTAGGATTGGTGGAATCTTGGTTACCGCGTGGTGATAGGGAAAAGGGGGTGGACCCCAGTCACACTTATTAAGGGGAGACACTGGTCTGAAAACTGCTTGTCTTAATTTTTAGTATTTCTAGCTGAAATTTACATACATTATGTATTTTTGACTGCTGAAAACAAATATGCACTTACTTTTTGTCTATCACGCACATATTTTAAGATATTGACTGTTCCATACGTATGCATTCTGCCCAGACTTTTGAAAACTTTTTCACAAAAGACCTTTATGAATTTGATATCACTGCATCCTATGAAGACCAGGGAGTGCAAGATAACCATTACTTTATTTTTAGCTGTATCCATTCAAAAGTTATGGCCTTGACAAGTACACTCATGAAGAACCAGAACCTGTTGCTTAATTTTATTGCTAAATAAATCACAGTTCTAAATAAAAATGTTGCAATTTCTTGGTTTTCTTGCACTAATCAATGCACAAGCTTTCAAATACTGCAGAAATGATCAAAATCCGACTGCTACATCAAAAGATATTGTGGGCAACAGCCTATGATGTGATGAAAAATGTAGTTTTGAGAAAATGAGGAAAGAAGTTGAAAAACCTAGTGGGTACTTATTTTGAACTGTAAAAGGCAAGAACTGGTGTTCTTATAATAGTAGAAGCCACCAGGAACATAGTCATCATTATTCTTCATAGCATGGTTTCTTTTCACTCTCTTCTCATTGGTGATAAGCTGCGTTCTTGCAGCCACCCGTATTGCTTCCTCCGGAATGCATGAGCAAATCTGAACTTCTAATGACTGCCTGCCATTGCACTTTTATCAGTTAGGCTTCTCCGGGAAATGGCGGACAATGCGACGATGCACCACTGTTTAGCGGACGCATCCTCAAGCATCCAAGATGGAAGGAACAATTTAGTCCATGTGATAGAAATGCAGCAATGCTGTGCAATCACTTTTTTTTTTTTAGAGCACAATGACTTCGCCTCGGTCGGATGAAAAGCATTCTTGTGCTAGGAACAGCTAATAGAAGATTGTGTCTTTCAAATGAGGCCAAAATGGCTATGATAGTTAACATGGTTCCTGCACAGTGCGCTGTTGAATAGGACTTTTTTAGGTGCTTTGGTGAGTAAAAATGGTCATGAAACTGACTTCAAGACCAAATAACTTGACAAGTATGGATTGTAAGTCTGTAATATTTTAAAATTAGCTTTCTTAGACCTCCTAGATTATTAAAAAAAAAATTTCAAAAAATTGTTCTTTTTGAAATTTTTCGGCCTCCCAGACCAGTGTCTCCCCTTAAATCCGGTGCACTGGAGAGCGCTGTGCTTGTTCACTGAAATCTGAATAATGTAAGCACTTGTATAAAACTTTCTTCCTTACATCAACTTGTCCTGATGACAGCCCCGGCGCGACAACAACCCGTCTTTGCACCGGCCACGCAACCACATTCCGAACAAAGGCTTAGCGCAGCAAAATTTGCCTATATCTAAAGTGTAAAAGACCATGATTTGTTTTCTTTAATTTATTACGATTAGAAAACCGATTAGAACTAATGATTGGGACTGTTGTGAACAAATATTAACAGTAATTAGCAGTATTTAACAAATTAACAGTGGTTATGCTGTGACGAGGTTCTTGTAACTACTGAAAACAAAAGAGTCAGGAACCCCTCCCCCCTCCTCCTCACCGGTTGTACTTCAAGCGACCGCCCCCCCTAAAATGAGTGGCTGGATCCGCCCCTGGTGTAATCTAGGTATTGTTGGCTGTCTGTTAGTTTTCTGTAGAGCGTCGTCTTTAATTTCCCTCTTTCAATAGATACCGTCTGTGGTAGAAGGCGTTACTAACCCTACTAATGCAACTAAACGACCGATCTTTGTTATCTGCCTTATCTGTCTAGGAGATAGGTGCTTGGCATAAAAGGACGTGCAATAAAGTGACACGGGCTCTTTTTAGTCTGCCCGGAATCTTGTTGGAATACTACATGGTGTCAGAAGTGGGGTGTGTTTCGACTGCAACTGGGGATGGGGGGCGTACCAGCAAGTATGTGCTGGGAATAACAGTCGCTGGTGCGGCCGAAGTGCCTGTCCGGGCACGGCATGAAGAACGGGGACAGGATGGATGGTACTTCGCCAAGCGCACCAACAGGTACGCCCGTATTTGCATCGGCAAACCTCAGACCTCTGCCACCCTTCGATTTCAGCAACCCGGCGCAGTGGAAACATTGGCTCATCCAGTTCGAAGACTACCTCTACGCTTCGGGCTTGTATGCTGCCGACGAAGAAGTGCGTGCCCGCACACTGCTGTACACCATGGGTCCGCAGGCAAGAGAAATTCTCGGCTCGCTGCAAGTTACAGAGGCGGAGATGGCAGATTTCAAGCAAATCACTGGAAAGCTCAACTCTTATTTCATCCATCCGGCGAATGAGCTGTACGAAAGCGTTAAGTTTCATCGTCGGGTGCAGCAAGCTGGCGAGTCGGCGAACGCTTTCTACACCGCACTTTGGGTCATGGCGCGACGGTGCAACTACCCTTCCAAAGAAGTGGAGGAGCAGCTAGCGCGCGACCGTTTCGTCGTAGGCTTGTCTGACAAACAACTTGTCTGACAAACTGTGCAGGGGCTCAAAGCTCAGTCTCGAAGAAGCTTTGATCCAAGCGTGTCAACAAGAGGACACCAAGAAGGAGCGCACTGCGCGTAACTCTGCAGTTGCGAGTGCCGCGTTTTAGGCCGTCTCAGTGGCAGAACCAAAGCAAAGAGGAATCGTCCGCAGCAACGGCCTCCCGCAAAAGCCAAAACGCCACCTGCAGTCTCTGGAGGCGAGTGTCATTTCTGCGGCAGAGCATGCCACCCGAGAACTGAATGCCCGGCCCGACGAGCTCTCTGTAAGTGCAGAAAGAAGGGCCATTTTGCGGCAGTATGTTGTTCCTCGGTGTCGGCTATTGGCCTCGAGGAGTTACGGAGTCGCCCTCTATCGGGCGCGCCTCGATTGCGTGCTAGGCAGGATACCGCCGCGCGCTCCCCATAAGATTTGCTGTCGGTGCTGAACAAAACACCTCGCGGAAGCGCTCCAGGACATTTCTGTGCGTACTTTAGAAACGAAATATGTTCTTTACTGATAAAGTAATAATTTTCGACGAAAAGAAAGCACAACCTAGTTTACAGTTGCTGTCTCTTCGCAGAAAACGGAGCGCCCGCTTCACGCGGCCAACGCGATGGATACTTCTGAACCGGCTTCTTGTGTGAAATGTAGTCAGTCGCTGAGTGCAAACTATGTGTTAGAGTTGACGCCTGTATACCTAAACGGAGCATAACAGAGAGATGCCTCAAGCCAGTGATCGCACTGGTTCGCGGCGACCGACGGAGTTTTTGCATGGTGTCTGCATGTATATGTTCGTACTGATGGTTTCGCTTTCGCCACGAGCTTATTTTGGCGCCGTGCCGTGAACTTCAGGTCGCAAAATATGAGAATTTGTGAGTATACAAAAACCATTGTTGCGCGGACGCTATCGGAGCAGTTCCATTTTTTTTTTGTTACAACTACGACTTCGGCGCGCCTATGGCAACTTTTGATGTCCCGTCCCGACGATTCAACGTTTTTTTTTTTTTTCAGTCAAAATTAATGTGTGTTTCAGTGTCATTTCACATGTTGCCTCGCACTGCATATAGATCGGTTTTCTAAGCGAGCAATTGCCGCTGCTCCTGTTATTTCAGTGTGTTCGTTTCGTTTGGTAGTCACACAAAGCGTGAGAAAATGCGATTCCTTTTTTAATATGTTGCTTAATTACCATTCCCTTTGCATTCCACTGAACTTGCCGCTCTCTGCCATAAACAAATTCATAGACCAAAGCTTCACCACTTCGAGATTGCTGATAGGAAAGAAGTGGTCTACGAGGCCATGTAGTAGCACAATGCCAAGGAAACGAATGAAAATACAATAACGTTTGCCGCACTGTTTCCGCAAACGTCGATGTGAACAAGGACCGACCTGAACTTGAAATAGCGGTGAAAGAAAGAGAAGTCATTGCAGCAACCTGCAGACGGTAACAACAGCACGTAAAGAGTGAAATGCAAACTTTTAATGCCCAGCATTATTTGGCGAGTTGCCCAGCAATTAGGGAAGTATGTCGAGTCTAACGCAAACAACGCGGCATCTTTTCCACATAAATAAATAAGGCTCCAAAAAAAATTCATGGGGTTGGATAGGCCCAACTTGAGTTTGAGAGTGGCACAAGTAAATTTGGGCTTTTTAGCACGTAGCGTTTGCGTCATGAGAATGCACAATTGACTGAAAAAAATGTTATTGCCAACACAAATACAGCACACATCAGCCGCAGCATTTGACTCGCTCGCTATGTACATCCACCAGCAAACGTCGCGTACAGGTTATGAAGGTGAAAGCCTTCGATGCCTCATCAAAAGCGAAGATTGACTGTCGGGATCCGGCCTCATCGGTGTCGGCACGAGTAATGCAAAAAAATCACCATCACGTGATGACGTCACCATATGTCGTCATCATGACGTCACAGATTGCCCAAATTTGTGAAGACGTCATGACGTCGCCATGACGCCACATAACCTAGTGTCAGATGATGACGTGTTCACACGACATTGTCGCTTTGCACAGCCTCCGTGATCGGCCCACCGATCACGGAGGCAGTGCAAAACCTCTTTAGGAGCACACAAAGTTTTTTGGAGCGGGGTGGGGAAAATCAATACATTGACTGACAAGAAGGAGAAGAAGGTGGCTTTCGCCTTCCGGTCATCTTAGGGGAATGCACAAGAAACCTTGCGAGTTTTTAAATCCAACGTATCTAAACAATCACTCAAGTATCTGCAGCCCATATTGTAGACGCTGAGCACGGGGCCGACCATCAAGAGGTCGCACAGGAACGTTCTGAGATGGTATCGCAGGATGCAAAAGGCAGCGCCTTTTCTATACTGCGGTAGATAAGCACCATTAGCCAGCAGGAAGCGCGCGGACGATCGTCACAGTGCGCACTTTCTGCTACTCAACATCACAGCCCCGATGCAGTAGGGAAAATCGTCGTCGCGGAAGTGCTTGTTGTACACATGACTCGTAGCTGATCGCTGCTTGCCGGTTTATAGCCCCACAACCCACTCTTCACGCAGTTTCTTGACCCAAGGGCACCTGTGCAGGTTTATACCAGACTACGTTGCGTACGTCCGGCACTACGGCACCGAGCAGCAAAGCAGCATGTTTATCACTTTCGGAGGCAGCCACTCCTGTTACAATGGGTTCAGTTGGGTTCGAAATGTGAGAAAACCTTCGTATTCGTACCGACCGCAGCGCATGTGGAGCTTGAAACTCATTTACAAAGCACGCGGCATCGCTCCGCAAGCAGCCGACGCGGCCGCCGAGACCGCGTGATCCTGCCAAGCACGTCCCACTGATGGTGGCGCCGGCATTTCCAGTGGTGGCCCTCGAGGCCAATAGGACTAAACGAGGTTGGATCAGTCGACTCTCCCTGGGCCAAGTATGTTGATGTTGAAGTACAGGTCGCTGCTCAAGTTCAAGGTTGATAGTGGCGCTGAAGTTTCTGTCGTACTGAGCACATTCTCGGGAATACCGGCATGACTTGACGCTCACGAAGCCAGAGCTCACGGGCCCCGGAGGGCAGCCGCTAGTCGTTTTGGGTACCTTCTGGGCTACCTTGAGATGGAAAGGCCGGTCGACAGAGCAGAAAATGAACGTGGTGCGTTCAAAAACGGTGCCTCTGCTAGGCTTTCCGGCTATTCAGGCTCTGCAAGTTGTGAAGTTCGTGGATGGTATGACTGGGGGTGAGTTGTCCAAGACTGTAGGCATCACTTCAGACCTGTTTGAAGGAGTGCTGGACGAACCGTACGAGATACGCATCGAACCAGGTGGCACCCCATTCTCCCTAAGCACACCAAGGAGGATACCTATCCCGTTGTATCCAGTCGTAAAATCCGAGCTCGACAAGATGGAAGCGCAGGGCATAATTAGGTGGATCACCAAGCCAACACGGTGGTGTGCCGGTCTCGTGGTAGTGCAGAACTCTGGCAGCTACCGTTTGTGCGTGGACTTGACGAAGGTGAACAAGTATGCCTTCGAGAGCGGCCCGTCTTACCGACCATTGAACACGTAATAGAAAGTCTTTTCCAAGTTGGACGCAACGTCTAGTTTTCACCAGGTCAAGCTGACAGAAAACAGCCAGAAAGTTACGACGTTTATAACACCTTTCGGCAGGTACTGCTTTTGCCGCATACCTTTCGGCATTACGCCTGCGCCAAAGTATTTTCAGCGCCAGATGTCCCGCATTTTGGAGGGGCAGCAAGGAGTGGTCAACATAATCGATGACGTCCTGGTGTTTGGCCGCAGCCGAGAGGAGCAGGACAAAAGGCTTTCCGAGGTGTTGGACCGGTCACGCAGTGCAGGGCTGACACTGAATAAGGAAAAGAGCAAGTTCGGTGTGTCAAAGGTCAAGTTCCTGGGCGTCGTGGTTTCATCAGACGGTATATCGCCAGACCCAGCTAAGGTGGAAGTCGTTCGAAAGATGGAACCGCCAGTGGATGTCGGAGGTGTCCGAAGACTGATGGGGATGGTAAATCATGTTGCCAGGTTCCTGCCACACCTGTTGGATATGCTAGCTCCGTTTCGGGGAACTTCTATGCAAGCAGAAGGCCTGGTTGTGGGGGGCCGCCCCAGCAAGCGGCATTCGAAAGAGTAAAAACAATGCTTTCTTAGGAGACCTGCATGGCCTGCTATCACCCATCTCGCCCAACAGTGGTTTCCGCGGATGCAAGTTCTTTTGGGCTCGGAGCGGTCCTGATGCAAGACCAGCCAAGGGGTGAAAGACGGGCGGTAGCCTTTGCTTTGCGCTCGCTCACGAAGACGGAGCAGAGGTACCGGCAGACGGAAAAAGAGGCCTTAGCTGTCACGTGGGCTGTGCAGCGGTTCGACGAATTCGTTCGTGGCCTACAATTCATCGTCGAAACTGATCATCAACCGCTGACAACTCTTTTGGGCGACATGGAAGTGGATCTGCTGCCACCCTGGATACAGCGCCAGCGATTCAAGCTGATGCGCTATCAGTTCAAGGCACTGTATGTTCCAGGCAAGCTGCTAGCGACTGCCGACACATTGTCAAGAGCTCTGCTTCCGTCATCGGACGCTGCAATTGCTTCAGTTGAAAACTACGTGCGACTGGTCGCGGAAGCCGTCGGGGAAAGTACACCGGTGGACTTGGAGACCATAAGAAGGCATCAAGCGTCGGATGGCGTATGCTGTTGCATCAAGCGTAGGATGGCGTATGTTGCAACTGCGGTTGGCCCTCTGAGACGAGACTACCGGTAACATTGGCAGCGTATTGGAAGCATTGCGGCGAGCTTTCGGTTGCTGATTCGATTCTGCTGAAAGGCGGTCGGCTGGTTGTTCCTGCAGTTTTGCAAGCAGAAGTCTTGGGTCTGATCCACGAGGGTCATCTTGGTGTGGCTCGGTCTAAGGAGAGAGCCCGCGAGTCAGTGTGGTGGCCTGGTATATGTCGCAGGATCAAAGAAGTGGTCGAAAACTGTGAACAGTGCGCAACGACGAGACAGCAGAGGGCAGAGCTCATGTTGGCGACGGCTACACCTGAGCTCCCGTGGCAACAAGTTGGGGCTGATATCTTCCATTTTGAAGGCCAGGACTTCTTATTGGTATAGTTGACTACTACTCACGGTTTCCGGAAGTCCAGACCCTGCGCGGGACGTCAAGCATATCGGTAATCACCGCCCTGACGAACATTATGGCTCGATTCGGAGCGCCCGAGGTTCTTCGGAGTCACAACGGACCACAGTTTTCGTCGAGGGAGTTTGCGGACTTCGTATCAACGTACAGCTTTGCTCATTGCACGAGTAGTCCTGCTTTCCCACAGTCGAATGGGGAAGTAGAACGTGCAGTGCGAACTGTGAAAGAGTTGTGGCACAGGAATGTTGATCGTCACATGGCTCTCTTGGTGTACAGGGACACTCCCGGCTCTACAGGCTTCAGTCCTGCTCAACTTCTGATGGGTCGTCGCCTGCGCACCCGGTTGCCAAAGGTTCGGGACCATCTAGCTCCGCAACTGCCTGACCACGAAACCTTCAAGGAGCACGACGAAGAGGCTAAGCGCCGGCAGACCACAGACTACAACCGCCACCACTGCGCTCGACCCCCTGCCGATTCTGCAATCAGGCCAGGACGTCTGGGTGACAGATTCCAGGTGTACTGCTCGGGTGCTGAACCAAGGTCAGCGTCCAAGAGGTTACGCGGTAGAGACCTCGAACGGGGTGATACAGCGCAACCGTCGTCTGCTTGTGCCATTCGGTGATCATGGCACGACTCCAGCTTCGATGGTGTCATCACTAGGGCCGGAGGCGGTGGCGACAACTGACAGTGCGGGAGAACTCCCGAGTGATGTGTCGCGTTGTGCGGTTTCTCAGAGTGGTGCGGTCTCTCCGGGTGGTGCGGAACCCAACGTAGTTCCCCAGGAAAATGTGTCTTCTGCTACAGATGCGGACAGGCCGACATCAACGCATACTGCGACTCCACATCGTGGTCCTCGGTATAACCGGTCTGGAAGACGCATCATTACGCCGAAAAATTTGAACTTATAATTATCCTGTGTTCGGTCCACATTCGACAAGGGGGGGATGTGGTAGAGGGCGTTACTAACCCTACTAATGCAACTAAACGACCGATCTTTGTTATCTGCCTTATCTGTCTTGGAGATATGTGCTTGGCATACAAGGACGCGCAATAAAGTGACACGGCCTCTTTTTAGCCTGCCCGGAATCTTGTTGGAATACTACACCGTCTTGTCTAAGAAGTTCATTTGGCTGGAAGAATGGTGCATAGTGAAATAATACAAGAGTGAAACTTGTTACAGTGGTCAATGAATGTGTTTAGTGCTCTTATGCCATGTTCCCATATAATAAATATGTCGTCTATGTAGCGGAGATAGGTGGAAGGCTTTACTGGAGACGATTTCAACAGCTCCGATTCTAAGTGTCCCATAAAGATGTTGGCATATGTTGGTGCAAAAGGGTTCCCATACTAGTGCCGCAAGTTGGTAGGTAGTAAGATGAATCCAAATTCAAAATAATTAAACGTCGGGGCTAATATAAGCAACGAGAGGTAAACTTCAGCATGATGTGTGCGCTTGCTTTCTATGAATGACTTTGAGACCGCTTCAATCCCTTCAGTTATAGGTATATTCGTATACAAGGAGCAAACATCTAATGTTACCACATTGGCCTGATCTGAGAATGTTTGTGCTTCATTAATGGAATCTATTATTCGAAGGAAATGAGGTGTATCCTGAACAAAGGATAGTAAGGTAGATGGTATAATAAATAAATGATGATTTAGAAACTCTTTGATAGCGACTCAGTAGGTGTATTGTTGTTGGATACTGTAGGTCTGCCTGGGGTGCCAGAAACCGTTAGACTGTCCTTTCAGAGCCATGGTAACGGAGGCAGGTTCCTGGCAAAAGCTGGTGGATCAATTCTTGCAGAAACACCTGAATAGCCTCCCAGTCCAAGACCCGTAAGGTGTCGACTGCGCGAATGACGTCGAGCAGGTGCTCACAGAGGGAATTCCAGGAGCTAATTTCGCCTTTTCAATCGACATTGAAGATTTATTCTAACAGCATTCCCCATGATGAACTGCTTAATGGCAGTACGCGCGATCTAATAGAACTTTCGGGGCCGATAGCCTTCCAGAATGACTGTGGTGTGTCTATTGTTGCCTTTTTAGACTTATTGACGATGTATTTGTCATCCACGGTTCTAGAGTTTAAGGGGTCGATGTTCCTGCAAAGAAGGGTTATTTGTAGGCTTGTGCGAATAGTGAATTTTAGGTTTGAAGCGAATTCGAAGCGAATAGTGATTTTGGTCAAATAATTTCGAATCGAATTCGAATATTATATATTCAATATTAATATATGATATTATATATAATATCATATATTATAAAGAAAAATGGGCATATTTGTCATGGCCTAACTAACCTGCACACTATTTTTTAAAAATTGAAGCAAGGCCTGTGCAAATGCCATTTTGTTTTTTTGTTCAAAGGAAGTGGAAACAACTTTGAATAGAAGCAGGATTTGACTTTCGGTAGAATGCAAGTGATAAGCTGTAAAACATGTTATGTTTTAAAATTTACAGTACTTAGAGCATATAAGCCGGTGTAAAAAAATGTTAAACTTAAAAAATGATGAATCGATGTGAGGGTAAAATGTTCATTTAACCTTGAAGTGGGGCTTCACGGCAGTGCGGATTTTCCCTGGATAGGTGTTTTCATGGCTTAGCACCCCTCCAGTGCAGCGAAACCACTTTTACAGAAAGTTACATGCGGGCTAATATACACCTGGATAGGTGCTTTCACGGCTTAGCACCTCTCCAGTGCAGTGAAACTAACTTTACAGGGGCTTACATGCGGACTAATATACACCTATTCGTTCATTTCGACGAAATTTTCAATAATTTCAGTTAGAATCGAAGCGAATTCGAATACTGTTAATATTCATTCGAATACTCGAATATTCGCACAAGCCTAGGTATTTGCATAGGATCAAGTGTTGCTCCTGTGTTGTGCGATATATTTTTAGCTAGGCTTTGAGAAGTGGCTTCGGGGCTTGATAGATCATGAACGTGTCTGCTGCATCTTTAGGTACGTCGATGATTTTCTGATTGTTTTAAATGTGTCTAAATCTGACTCCTTACCTGGGGTTGTACACCAGGTCGTGGAAGCCTTCAAGGCTTCTTCTAACGCCCTTAACTTCAACCATGAACTTACATACAATCGTTCCATGAGATTTTTAGAGCTTAAATTAACCTTCCATGGTGATGACCATCTTTTGTTGGTGTTTTATGCCTAGAAGTAAGAAAGCACTTTTGCCGTTTGGGTCTGCACATTCAAATATTGTTAAAAGAGGCATTATTTCAAACTGTTTTTTAAATGCACTGAAAAAAAGTTGCCCTCACCTTATGAAGACCAGCTTAGACAACCAGTTTGAGAGGCTGGAAGCTGCTGGTTACCCTAAGGATCTGCTATACGCGGTGGCAGAATCTGTACTTCAAAAGATTAAGAGGCCACAAGCTAGTACTGGTTTGACAGCACAACGCATTCAGGAGAAACTGTTTGGAATCCTACCTTACGTACATAAGGTTTCACATAATATCAAAAAGATTGCAGGGCGACAGGGAGTAAATATTGTTCTTTCAGCTCCCTGCAAACTTGCTAGCCTATGCTCACATGTGGCTCATGGAAAGACTAGCAATCTGGTGTGCACCACAAAACACGAGCGTTGTTTCACTAAATGTGCCACATGTGTTGTGTACAACATTCCGTTGACCTGTGATAAGGTATACATCGGCCAAACCGGCCAATGTATTAATGCTAGGCTGCGTGAGCATTACGCTACTTTGAATTCCAATGATGGGGCTAATCTTGCACGTCACTGTCGTGAATTTGGTTGCCACCTGCTTTTCAGTGATGTTACTTATCTGGGAAGAGGAAAGGGCAAAGAAGAATGTGAAATTGTGGAGGCATCCTACATTAGGAAAAGCAGAGATAAATGTATAAGCACACTGTCAATTTGCCTCATTGACAAGGAATTTAGTGTGTTGCGACGATGGCAAGAAAGATGATTGTGTACTCTACCTTTCACCGGGTGACGTTGTAGGTGATACTGATGCACATGCGTTGTGAGGTTTCTTGGATGAATGCTTCTCTTCAATAAAGTCACAGTTGTTAGTTCCAGCGGTGTTTGCGTCTGCCTCTTTCTCGTGTCCCGTGCTTTTTGCTGGCTTCCTTCAAGTATCATGAACCAACTAGGCCCAGATTTCAACTCTCATGAAAAGAAAATTTGCCACCGACAGAGACTGAACCTGCAACCTTTAAATAATGTGCCCGATGCTCTACCAATCGAGCTACGGCGGCGGTCATCCTCTCGTTCACTTTGTGCAGTACTTATGTGCGTGCAAACTTGGGAGTGTTAGTCAGCGCCACTCGCAGCTGTGATGGCGAGTGTGGAACACTCTTTTTCTGCCAGCAGTTGTCATGTAGCATGTGACATTTTTAACGAGAAGACAGCTGATCAAGTGAAGGTTCAGTCCCTGCCTGGGGCAAGTTGTCTTTTTGTCCACTTTCACCTCTATATCACAATTATTCCAATACACTAAAAACACAGCACAATTAACTGTGGTGTAAATCATGGTGGGGTCAGGGGGGTCCTGAGCCCCCTTGTGTTCAGGCTTGCAAGTGTCCCCCTTCAGATTTATCCTTAAAACATCACATTTGAATCTCTTGACAGTTAAGGATAACGCACTCTCCGTGAAATCAATTCTGAAATCTGAAGCCTTTCACTGTATAGCAAGAGCTTGCTTCATCTTCTGCGATTTCTTGCTCTATCTTGGTCCATTCACGCTTTACGTTGAAATTTATGAACAGTCACCAACTCTCCCAATTTGCCATCCTATTGAAGTTCTTTCTGAAATACGATGGGTTACTTCTGACGTGCACAGCCGGTTACTTCTGACGTGCTGCAAATGTTTATTATTATGGGCTTTGAAATGCAAAGAAAGAATTCCTCATCTTCTACCGTTATTTATGTCGACGATTTGTTGGAAGCCATTCGAAATGAAGTGTAAATGCAGTTGTTTGACTGTGACTGTGCTATTTTAAGAGAACCACCGGTGAACATGAAAATGCTTTACAAGAAAGATTCCGATGATAAAGCTTTGCAGGCTATTTTTAACAGGTATACACGATGGAGAATGCAGCTGAAGTTAAAGAAAAACTGTACCTTTACTCATTATCACAAGAGATTGCAAGCAACTAGTCCTATTTATAGTTTAAGCCGAATGACATAGTTGGAAATATGCTAAAGACTACCTAAGAATTACACTCAGAAACCAACTTAGCCATGAAACGTATGCGTGTACTATCTCACGCGCGTTTTTTAAAAATTTCATTTGAAGGCATGATTTTCATTTTTATATAAGAAAAAAAATAAAACATATTCACAAAAGCAAAATGGCAGCCATTGCAAGATGTGCGTCCCCCCCTTGTGATTTTGCCGGATTTACGCCACTGCAATTAATGTCCCCTATACCTTCCCTGGCTTCCATTATCTGCTGGAAAGAAACAAGCCCTCAAAATTACCTTCTTTCATTCACAGCACATACATATGAAATGCAAGATTAGGTATAAGAACTGACATGCACAATTGCTTGAGCTAAGCATACCATGTCGCTACAAATCCAGCCACTAAAGGCGATGCTGTGAGTGTGCGAGCCGATAGTATTATGCTGATGTGACATGAGCTTAAGATGGCAGAAATGAAAGTAATGTGCATTAGCTGGCACTAAACATTTCGTTCTATGAGCACTGTATGATACTGTTTGCCTTTTTTATACCGTCAATAGTTTTACAGTTGATACTGTTGGTAGTCAATGTACCAATAGTTTTGCGTTACTCACAACACCAACAAGGAGGGATTTGAAACAATGCAGAATTGGTCAGTGGTTAGAACAGGATCACAGATTGCTGCTAAATAGGATGGATTAGCTTTAATTTTGGCTGACCTTAACTTTCTAACTTGATGCAAGTGTTGCATTGTCATAGAACTTGAAGTGGCCAGAATGTCAAAACGTATGATAAAACCGAAGAGGATGCTGGGTCCACGTACCGGTCAGCTCACGATCCAGGCGCTCCATAAAGGGCAGAGCGAAAATACGCTGGATCAAGTCGCTTCCCAAGCACTGGAAGAAGCCTAGGGCCACTGCGGCCTGGAGCACCTCCGCAGTCGGCAGGTCGTCGAAGTTGCTGGAATGTGAAACGTGACGAGTGATGAATTGTGGGCTTTTGAGTTCCCAGAGCAGTTTATTGACTATAAGAGGCAGTGGCTGGGTTTGACCATTTGGGATTCTTGAAGGGCCCGTCACAAGACTTCACTGCAAACTTTCTTTACACATTGAGACTTGCATGGCACTGTCAGTGTAAAGAAGTAAGGGCTTGGGAAAGCAAGGGAAATTCAGAAAAAAAAAAAACCTTTTTCCCCCTTTTTCCCAGAATGTAAAAAGTGCGAAACTCTCCAAACTTGCCCAAGAAAATGTAGTAATTTACTAGTTTATGCCATGAAAAGGTTACACCTGAGTCACCTCATCAGTATGAATGTACAGATGA
Organism: Rhipicephalus appendiculatus; assembly: GCA_030522465.1. Classification (NCBI taxonomy): domain Eukaryota; kingdom Metazoa; phylum Arthropoda; class Arachnida; order Ixodida; family Ixodidae; genus Rhipicephalus; species Rhipicephalus appendiculatus. Next base: position 6,043 of record JALIZH010024731.1, on the reverse strand, counting down.
CATACTGTTTTATCGAGCTATTGTGTCATTTTTGATGGTGGTGTGATGCATCTCCACCGTTTGTCACACCAAAAAGCAACATCCACACACAGCACATAGCTCATCGTGGTACACTGGGTCTGATACCACTAATAAAAAGTTGACAAAAGAGACATTCCTAATAATGTTCTCATTCATGACCAAGAAGAAATGGCATTCAAAGCTATGCCGGATACTTGACTCGCCTGGCAATGGACGTTAAGGTTAGTATGCAGAGCTCAGAAATTCCATGCAAACACTTGGAGGATGCTTAAGCTTTGCCTTTGAGGGCGCGACCCGATAGTGTTATAGGGCCTCGTCCGCATTGCCTTTTTAATTGCTTGCCATGTTTTGCTTGAGGGAAGATGCCTCAATGATATAGAACCACTTGACAAATGGCGTATCATGAGCCAAAGTTTTTTAGTATACTACTACAAACTTTGGCTGGTGCCAGCTTAGCTTCAAGAATCTTCTAACCCAGCCATAATGTATGCATGCATCTACGTTGCTTCATCACAACATTGCCATGTTGCCCTTTCCCTACGCTGACATACATCTCTAATGCACTGCAGTTTGAGTTCTACACCACTTCCCAAACGCAGAGTTCACCGCTGCACACTATCCACATGTGAGTTTGCATGTTTTAACAGATCACACTGAACCCTGTGGGGGCACACGACAGCAACGTATCAAGGCACGGATCTGTTCAAACAAGAGAAACGTGCAGCAACCGTGAGGCTGCAGACATAAAGTGACTCGTGAGACTGATCAGGCTTGCGGCTTCAAAAAGCAACATTCGTGAGGAAAGGTAATAAACAGAAAAATAGATAGTACTGGCACTGTAATCTGCAATGAAGAAAAGATCTTGCTACTCGTTTTAGGATAGAGAAAGCAATAAAGTGTGTCTTATACCTTGTTACACGGGCACGCTAACCTCAGTTACGACGAAACTCAGTTAACCGGAGTAAATAGGGTTCCTCGATACGCGCGCCCCCTTGGAGGGTGGAGCCATTCTTTGAGGGGGTGAATGCCGCCTTCCGATCGGCGGCCGCCATTCGGCTCCCCCCCGCCTCGTCGCGGCTGGTTGAGTGAGACAGGTGCGCGGCGTTTTCTCGGACAAAATTCCCGGGTGTTGCGTGCCACAGTGCACAAACCACTCGAGAAATGGCTATAAGATGTTCAGATTTCCGAAAGATCCGAAAAAGGCGACTCCTGTGGCTGGTAAAGATCAAGCGCGACAAGTGGCAACCCGGGGACCGTTCGTGTTTGTGCAGCCTAAGCTATGCCATTTCAGCATTTGGAGAGTTATAACTCGCCGCGCTTACGCTGGCCTTCTCCCTCGGCGTAACTTGCCGCAACGTGCGAGTAGAGTGAGTGGGCCACTCACTCTTCTCGCATTGTAGGTCCAGAAACGACGCCTTGGCGTTTGTCAGCTGGTTCACGGACGCGTATTGCCGAACGGTGACGGCGCATGTGCGTGTGTGTGTTTGCGTGTATGTGCGTGTACGTGTGTTTGTGCGCATGTACGCATGATTGTGCGTGCGTGTGTGTGCGTGTACGCGTGCGTGTCTGTGTGCGCGCACGCGCGTCTGTGTGTGTGTGCGTGCGTTGCCACGTGCGCGCGCGTGCGTGTGTGCGCGTGCCCGTGTGTGCGCATGCATGTCGGTGAGTGTGTGTATGCGTGCATGTACGTGTGTGTGTGGGTGTACTTATGCGCGCGCGTGTTTTTGTGTACGTGTGTGTGCATGCGTGTGTATGCGTATGTGTCGTGTGAGTACGAGCCTGTGTGTGTGTTCGTATGTGCGAATGCGTGTGCGTGAGTGCATATCTGCGCGCCTGTGTGGGTTTGTACGTGTGTGCGTGTGTATACGTATATGTGCGTGTACATGTGTGTCTGTGTGTGCGTGTGTGTGCGTGTACGTGTGTTTGTGCGTGTGCGCATGATTGTGCGTGCATGTGTGTGTGCGTGCGAGCATGTGCGCATGCGAGTGTTTCTACGCGCGTACGTGTGATTGCGTGTGTGTACGTGGGCGCGTGTGCGCATGCGTGTGTGCACGTGCGTGTGTGCATGATTTAATGCCATAAATTTCATGACTTAATGCCATAAAAGCCGTATGTAGAGCACCAAATAGTATGATATGTATTCAACATTTTTTTTTTTTGCCCATCTGCTATTTACAGTAAGGTAAAAGAGATAAAAACAAAATTCAGAATACTGTGCGCTGCAGGGTGCGGTCCGTAAATGGGGTGGCTGATGAATAATTCGAACAAGATCTGAAAATGCGGTGCGCATTCAGAGTTTTTCTCTTTTTCTCGTGACAGCGCATGGTTTTTTTTTAATTCTTTTTTTCGCACGGCAGGCAAACTGTTTTTACACTTTTGTGGAAGGCACAAAACACACAGACACAATGAAATGCCACGGGACTTGGGTGCGTGTGTTTCGCATCTTTAACCAATATAAATAGTTACCGACTAGCCCAAGCAGATGCTAACTGAAGGTGTTAACGCAGCTGGCGTGGACGGTAGTCTTCTGCTGCGAGCAACTCCAGCTGCAAATGTCGCTTTAAAAATAAATAAAGATTAGAGAATAGAAATTTGAGACCTTCACATTCCCGATGCGAAAACTTTGTATTTTTGTCATGTTGTTTGAGTACCACTCGTTTTGACACAACGAACTCCGCATGCAGCCGCGCGACGCCCGTTGGCTGCCTATCGTGGCTATAGGCGGCCTGCGGAGAGGGCATCGTAATGGCGGACGCCGTAGCAGACGACGCTGTTGTCTCCACCCTCCACGGCGGCGGAGGGGGAGCGCGCGCATCGAGGAACCCTAGGAGTAAACTACAGTTAGCGCCAACTGCAGTCAGTACATGTTACACGCGAAAAGTTATCCTTAGTTTGGGTCGTGAAGCAAGTCACGTGACACACAGTTTCGCGATTAAAAAATGTAAACATTCAGCTGGTTTTTCACAAGTATACTGGCAAACACAATGTATTTCATTTAAAATAAATCCTTCCTCTTTGCACCTGCAGTCCCCGAGTGTATTCTATGTTTGGCATAAATAAGGACTAGTCTCGCAACTACGGGCGGAGTCAACTTACAGTCGACGCGAAAGCCAAGACAATCCGTTGCTTGTTACGTTTGGTATCGCCCAGGTATCGCCGTGTTTGTGCGTGGTTTGTTTTGACGGACTGTTTCGCGTGTCAGCGTCTCTGTTGTTGAGAAAGGTCCTGCTGACTTGCTTTTGGGAAGACGTTTCAGACTACATTGGTGCCACGCTGCCTGAGGCCTCCGACATGGCTGCCGCCATTTTGTTAGTTAGCTTCCTTAAAGGTGGTCAACCTCAGTTCGGAGCAACTATAGTGTTCTAGAAGGGGGTAGTGGGATCAGCAGCCGGAGCGCCCTATGCATTGTAGCAATTGTAGCGAGGCGGCGAGTGCGGACGGGACCCGGATGTTGGCGGCGGCGCTGTAGTCGCATGGGCTGGCTGCCTCTGGTGCTTCGCGCGCTTGTTTTGAAGGGCTTGAGTCACGATGCTGACTGCTTTTTAGTGTTTCAGCCTGCCGTTTGAGTCTTTCGCGCGTAGTCGGCTGAACTCATGTGAAGTAGGAATGTCGAAACGTCAACGGCAACGACACTGCTTCGCTCCGGGCTGTGAAACAGGCTACAAGTGGACAAAAGGAAAGCAGCCGTCGTCGTTCCCTGCGCCGAAAGACGGCGGCTTTGGGATCGCAACCTGCACCGCCAAGATAAGAAACGAAACTCGACGAGACTTGTGCGTTTTGTGAACTGCATTTCGAACAATCGTGCATTGTACGAGATTATGTACATATTATAATTGGTGAAGAAGTGCGTACTCGACCACGTGGTAAGCCGGAGCTCCTGCCCGATTCCATTCCGACGCTGCTGCCCAATGCGCCTAGCTACTTGTGCAAAAAGCCGGCGCAGTCAAGACCATCTAGGAAGCGAAGCAGTGCGGTCGTCACCCGTCGTGAGGCTGAAAAATCGAAAGTCTGCGGTGATAAACAGTCCGAGTGCTGTGAAACAGATGCGGATGAAGCTGCCGCGGCGACGTTGCAACGTGCTCCCGGTTTGCCCGAATATTTATTTACTCTCAGTGTTCCCTCGGTCTACTGAAGTTGCCACCGTGTTCCCGACTACACGGGCGTTCTGTATTGCAAATTAAGGATGCAAGCAAATCAAGAAGTAACGTCAAAAATGGTGGTGATCTTCTCGCCGGATGTGGATACAGGCACGCTCGGCGTCCCATATACAGCATACCTTTGTGGCCGAGTGGTCGACCAAGGACACGTCACTTGCCGTGCGGAAGCTGAGAACATTCTACAATGTGTTGACGCTTATAGTATCTGCAAAGGTACATTGCCAACCAGCAGCATGTCAAGGGTGGACTTATCTAAGGGCCTTGAGCTGCAAGTGACCACTCGTGAAGGCATGTACAGCTCAACCTGAACGCGCGAGCGTCGACCACCCAGTCTATAAGAGCCGTAAACTGAGCACGCACAGCGGCGAAATGAACGACCATACGTGTATGCACGCGATTAACAGTCTTGTGCAGCTGTCTTCTGCTGGGCTGTTCCGGGAACAGGACAACGGGACGCCGGGAAATTGGGCTTATTGGCTCGGCGGTCGGCGCTCGCGCGTTCGATCAGGTTTAAAAAATGGGCGGCTGTACATCAGCAAGCGTTGTGCTGGAAAACAACCATCAGATGGCATGTTTAACTGCTGCATTATAGTAATAACTGTCATGCAAATAATTTTTCATCATATCTTTTCAACTCCTGCGCTATTTCTATCAAAACGGATCTGGTAAGTCTCCCATTTGCTGTTTTTGGTTTTCAGGGCAAGCATGAATCTCCTGTCGGTGCCTGAAAAGGGCCCTTCTTACGCGACAGTCAAGGCTGATGCGACAGCTTAAGAAGAAAGTCTCAAGTACGGCACAAAAGCTTCGCGCAGCAAGGAATAGAATCAAACGAAACAAAACCGCTCGTGTGCCGAATGTGTTAGTACATGCGCGCCGCAATTGCTTGGCTCACTCGAACTTGTCAATTCGATTGCGTCCTAACGTGCACGAAAGTTGTTAAAGGCAAATGAATTAAGCAGTTTACCCATTCTATGGTGCTCGCGAGCATTTATTTTACAAATCAGCCGCATTGTCGTGCGGCCGTTTGTCAGTAGTCGTTGGGTCGGCTTTATTTTCACGCGAGCTTGAAACGTCCGCCGTACCACTTTTCTCTGCGCTTGTCTCAATTCAGAGGAAGATTTCAGAAAACATGCCAAGGAGCTGCGCGCTTCCCCTTTTCGGCGAAGCACCAGCGCACACTGCTTTCTCCACGTTGCCAAGGCTGCGCGTCTCGCGTTCCGTACAGTAGTACAGCCCACGCGCTAGTGGCGCCATCTCGCGGCGTCGACGTAAGATGCCTCACCCACGGGCTCTCCCTGATCCCACTACCCCCTTCTAGAACACTGTAGAGCAGGGGTCTCCAACTCATCTCGGGCAGCGGGCCGCAGTCGCATAATTTAGTCCCGCAAGGGCCGGGGAAGAATGTGAAAGCGGGGGGGGGGGGGGGGAGCAGGGATTAGTTCTGTACAAATTGTCACCAAACACTACCTTTGAAAAGAAAAACTTTTCCGTATCTCACACACGCGTCATTTCTGAAGAAGATTTGGGGCCAAGATTCCATCCAACAACATGTCAGTAACGATCTCCAAAATGAGTAAAATCTGGACGCCGATCCTGAAATACTGTTTTTGTCTCACGTTACGCTTCAACACATGGTGACCACTGACCACATAGGGTGCCTCAAGAAAACAATATTTTAGACCAATAATGCCTGTGTAGCTCACGAACGTACTTATCATGAAAATAAAAAATATATATAATATATGGGACGAACATAGTCATGTGAGGCCCGCGGGCCGCAACCGAGAGCCTCGCGGCCGCATGCGGCTCCGCGGGCCGCGTGTTTGAGACCCCCTGCTGTAGAGCAACCACGGTTAGTGAGGTAA